>CM046439.1:12502771-12705271 GCA_025506505.1 Flaveria sonorensis
ATTTAAAAAAAAAAATATCGTATAATTTATAGGCGTTTAAACAAAAAATGGAATTAGTTCTTAAGTTCTTAAATTAAAACTAGTTTTCACATGATGCTCTTCCTGAAATAAGATCCTATACAAACTCTATTTTTTTGTTTAAACCATAGGAACCAATAATAAAATGTCATGTGAATTTAATAATTACAACTCATTAAAAATAATTTAGACAATTCTCTTTTCTAATTGTTAAGTCTTATCCCTAATAAAATGCAGTTAGTCAATGGTTTCGTTATATTTTTGTTCTACTAATCAAGCCAAATCAATTTAATCGATTATTTATGAAATTATCTTTGTAATTAATAAACTACTATCATAATATCAATGATATTTTCGTAGTATTAGTATTATTGTCATACCAAAAGTGCTAACATCATAGTATTAATTCTATTTTTAAAATCTAGGTGCTACTCTTAAAAAACATAATTAACATAATTTGTTATAAATTGTCATTTGAAAACTGTGACATACTATGTTCATTAAGTGCTAATTTTACGAAAGTAACACCATTTATATTTAGTAAGTGTTACTTTCAAAACTTTTCATAAACATGTTATTACTTTTTTTTAAAAACAAATACAACAATATTATACACATATTAAAGATAAAAAAAAATCTTGATTTTGTGGTATAATTTTTTTATAAAAAATAATAAAGTATAAACAGTTATTTTAGTATTAAACAATTGGTAGCGGTAGTTTTTATTTTATGAAAAAAGTCAACACATTAAAATTTTAGAATTTATAGTGGACGTTACGTTTACTTTTTTAGTTGGCAATAATTACTAATTTGCCTTTATTCTTATTAAGTATTAAACTAACCAAAGATTGATTAATTGTCATGAATCCTAACCATTAATGTATTTAATCAACACATAGATCTGTTCTCATGTTTTTAGGTATAGAATTTGTACCGGAACCATCCTCTCTTCTCTTTAAACTCACTTTTTTATAAGAAATCTAAGCACCAATGCGAGTGTTGATCTGTGAAGAGGATGACGCTACCTGAAAACTCAGAATTCAGCACATAGCTCTCAACTGTTGAATGATGCCAAGTGTTGATCCAATCTACACATGCCAAGTGCTGAACCAATGCTGATCAGCACTGAAAGTGATGAAGTATGGATTGACTGCATATCAAGACTCAAATGGATGCTCTGTTGATCAATCACAATTGGACAAGACAGTCTGTATCGAACACTGAAGTGTCCTGCCTTTTGGAAACAACATATTACTGAAGCTAACTAACTCTAATATGTCGATTGTCTATCTTGTTGTACATTCTAAACATAGAATAGTTTATTCTAATTGTTTAGGTTCCATAGCATAAAACCTCATACTTGTATAATTGAGAGGTGTGCTTGTTAAGTCACTTGTTTTATATGTTGATTTTAACATTTGTACTCAAAAGATTAATCAAGTGTATACTTTGAAAGAACCTCTTGTGTTTATATTTACTCAAAGTATATTTGTGTTTGCTAGTAAGTAGTTAACTTAGATTACGTAGTTATTTAACTAATGATCAATAGAAAAGTTTTGCTAAATCCTTAACACCGATCCAACAAATGGTATCAGAGCTTTGGCTCTTGATTTGCTTAAAGTCACATTTCAACAAATCACTTGTTTTCTTTTGATCACACTATCAAACCTCACATTCCTTCATACTCGTCTATCCTTTCTAGATAATTATTGTAGCTATATCAAGTAAGCATGATTTGGAGTATAGAACTCAGACCAAACCCCCCATATTCACATCACATGACTATGATACTTGGAAAATCCGAATGAAAGATCTTCTATAGAATCAGGATCCTACACTTTGGCTCTCTATTCTGAATGGACCATATGTCCATATGGTACAAGCTAGTGGTGAAATTAGAGCTATATTTCCTAAAAATCCCATAAAGTACTCAAATGAAGATTTGAAGAATATGGATGTGGATTTAAAGGCTTTATGGCTAATAAGAATGAGTATACCCAACAGCAGTATCCATGGATTCAAAAAGAACGGATGCAATGAGAAGATTCGACACTTTTTTCTTGCTCTCTCTCAATATAAAAAGATCTGATAACCAAGCTAAAGTTGTCAGATTGACCTTAAGACTTAGAGTCTTGACAGATTGAACATTCTAGCATTCATTTCATTTGGTATTTATCATATTTCAGCGTATGTTACGTTTCCCAATGGTGGGATTCAAATTGGATTCTCCAGGTTGACTACATTTGGTGTATGATCGATTGGCAATGTGTTGTGACGACCCCATCCGTTACCTCTTTGTGTTTCCTCTTGCAACAAGTGCATCTAGCATCGCAATGGGCCATGCAATAAGAACATCTGTGAGCGCTGCAGGAAATTCGGTCATGCCATTAAGAACCGTTGTGTGAACATCCCTGCCAAGTCACCACAGCCAAAAGAAGCACAAAGAGATGTTATGAGTGTGGACAATCTGTGTATTCCAATAGAAACTATCCAAGGCTCAAGAAGAAGTAACACCGACAGAAATGGTTGTTTCGCCTCAGTATTTTTTGATTTGGGTGCCAATAGAAGCTACGTATCCAATAAGTATATAATCTGCTAGGGGTATATTGACTTAAGTTCTGAATTTACCATAGAGATAGCTGATGGTAGAACTATAGCAGTTACCCAGGTATATAGCAGATGTAAACTAGCTTAGCTGGACATTCATTCAATATGAATCTGATTTCTGTTACACTCGGTAGCTATGATGTTGTGGTTGGTATACAAGAACCAAGCAGAGATCGTTTGTGGAGACAAACTCATTAAGTTACCTCTTCCTAGTTGTGAGACACTCGTTGTGGAAGGTGACAAGTGGGATGCTGTGGAAAGATTCATCTCATACTTAAAAGCACAGAAATGTCTTTGGAAGGGATAATTCACCCTCCCGGCATTAGTTACAGAAAATACAGTGGATAAGAAGAGCATTGAAGACATTCCAGTTGTCTGAGACTTCCCAGAATTTTTTTTCTAGAAGACTTATCTGGCCTTCCTTCTAATCTGGTTATCGAGACTCGATAAAAAACAAGTTAATTTATCGGTCTTGGCTAGCTTTATTATGCAAGGGTAAGTAAGGTCGTCTCCACAGGGAATATGTGGAAAGTGTTTAACGATTGCAACTCAATTAACGTAAAGACAAAAACTTTGAACTAAAATTAAAACTTTGAATGAAGTAATGAACATCATTGTAAAAAGCAATAAACTTTATAACGAATTTAATTAAATAAAGAAAAAACAATCACTTCCGGGTTTCCAATTCTACAAGATCAACAATTGGTACTTTTAAATTAGGGTTTGTAAGAAACAATACTTCAAGATCTTAGCTTTTGATTAAAGTGATAATAAAGGAACAAGCTTTTAAGATTCGTTCGTTCACAATGTTACCAATTTACCTATATCAAATTGTCTACTTTTCTTAATGAGCTCACGATGCAAGGAAACTGAAAACTGATAATCAAGCAAACAACTTTATTTATAAGCAAATCGTTTAAATTAATAAAACATAAAGCTTCATTCAATCACTCAATGTTCATTACAAAAACCTAATCAAAACATACCACATATCTCACTTGACGAGAATCGTACTTCCGAAAGTAATCACGAAAAGCCTAGCCACGCATCATCTTCATTAAGCCTTCGATCTTGAATTGGAGAATGTTTATGGATAATTTAGGGAGCCTTGGAACACCAAAAATCACCTAAAGTTTGTCACTTTTCGTCTCCAAGAAGTTCTAGATCAAATTGGGGTTGATTTTGTTTAAATATACTTAAAAATCCAAAAAATCCGGATGTTGTTAGGCCACCGGCGTATCATACGCCCACCGACATATGATACGCCGCCTCATACGCCGCCCATACACCCAACTTTCTGTTCCTTTTGTCAAATAAGCCCACCAATACGCCGCCTCATACGCCGCCCGGCGTATGATACGCCGCCTCATATGCCGCCCGGCGTATGATATGCCCAAACCCAGAGTATCATACGCCGGGTCTCTTTCTTGACCTCTTTTTTCCCATCTTTTGGTATTTACATCTTAAGTCCTTCAACTTTCATGTTTTGCTTCTTTTGCTTCCAATTAAGCTACTTGAGGCTCCAACACCTATGAATCAAAACATAAACACAGTCAACTTGTTCTACAATATTAACGATGTAAAATCAAGCATTTAGAATAATCAAACACTAAAATATTGACTCGTGATCACGTCCCCACACTTAACCTTTTGTTTGTCCTCAAACAAACTTATTTGCACAATTCACCTTACTTAATCAAACATGTTAAATTATCACAACTTTGTATAAGTTAAGGTCACAAGACATACATAGTTTTAAACTTTCATCATGTAAGATTCACAACCCAGCATGTAATATCATTCATGTTTTAAACTTAGAATCATCTTAGTTGGCATAACTTCACCTTTTGCTTTAAACATTCATACATTCACATTTCTCACAATGAACACTTCTCTTGGTTTGTTTTGTGGACTAGTAATTATATACTAGTATATCTGGAACTCTCAAACCAAGAATGTACCTCTACATCATAAGCTCGTATATTAATCATGTCGCCATCAATTAACACAATATAATACATAAATCAAGAGGTCTTTCATGGCTTGTAATGTTAGGCTAAGGTTTAAGGTGGGATAAAAAGGGATTCTAGAGCGGCTAACGGTGAATGAAATCCAATTTAAACATGCTAGATGTCATGTTTATTAATTTCTATTCTCTAATTGCAATCATATCATAGAATTCTCACACTATTTTTGTTGCTTCATATTTGGTCAGTTTGACCTCATATTTAGTTTTTTTCTTTTTTTTTCTTTCACATGTTCATAACCAATCATACAATTATTGAACTACTACTAAGGCGACACTTCTAGGTATGTTATGGATTGGACTTCATCACCCTAGGTTTCATAAAAAGGCTAAGGCTTTGTAGGCTTATTGTTTCGAGCTTATTCAAACGACAAGTTGGGGCTCAACATGGTGTCTAATGGAAAATTATCAAGGTATGGAATTCAAAGGAAAAGGATTTAAACAAATGGTTTATTCCTAATGCCTCTATCACATTCATGCATATATTGGTTCATGATCTTGACATGCATCAATTACACGAGTTCTAACTTAATGCACATTATGGCTTCCCTCATTATAAAAAAATATAAAGCAAATCAACATATGTTATGAATTGCTCAATTAGGCTCAAATTCTTATGGAAATGGTGGGAAAGGGTTAAAAATGTGAAGCATGTATGTCATCTACCATTTGGTTCGTTATGCTTCCTAAGAATTCTACCTAATTTTATAAAAACTCATGATGGGAATGCCTTACTATAATTTCAAAACAAGCATGCCAATGGATCTATGCATGTACAAACAAGTGATAATTAACCATGTATGAAATTTTTTTAGGTCTCATGCACAATTAAGCTTATAGGAAGATTATTTTTCCAAAAGGTTTAATTTTTTCAATTCTTCCCTTATCCCCACACTTGAGATACATTGTCCTCAATGTATGGTGGTCACAATTGGTATTTTTATAACATAGGGATGTAGATTCTTAATTTCATTCCTATTATTGCTAATCAAGGTAATTCATTGCGAAGGGAGACTAGTATGCCATATCCTAACATTATCAATCAATTTCAACAAAAGCATGAAAAGAATATTGTTCAAAACCAAAGTAGTGATCACAATCATTATCAGAAGCCTTCATCAACCAACTTGTGCCTCCCCACACTTGAGTGCTTGCATCTCATGATTGACTATCAAAAAAAAAAAGCAAACCAAAGAAAGAGAAAAAAACAAAAACTAATGAAAGAGTTAAAACTCACTTTCGTAGGAATCACGATTGCATTTAGCGTATGCAACAAGCCTTTAAACCCCTTGGTAGACCTGAGTGGATGAGTTGTAGTCTCGTGAGGGTTTCTAGTGAACAAACCCATAAAGTTCTCGGGCTGCCTCCCACAAGCGCTAAGTTTTAGGTCTTCAGCCAGATCGTACCTGTCACCACTAAGGTGGTTGAATTACGCATTTGCCTACCGAGTTCCCAACAAATGCTTGATAATTGACATGGCAGCTCTATAGTTTCTTCACAATTATAGGCATTTAAATTAAGAAATTGTTGCATATCCACTTTATAATAAATTGCTTGGCATCTTGCTTTCCCACTTTCCTAATCTTTATCTTCACACCTTCTTCCATAACTTTGTTGATTAGTATAATAAGCACATGAGGAGGTTTAGATTAAACTTTGATTATATCTATCATTGACTTTTTAAAAGATTTCTTGTCTTCAAATGAGACTGCATATTCATTTTCTTGCTCTAGAAGATCAATCAGCTCTTCTTCTATATTATCATCATAACTATCAACCACAACTTGTTCTTCACATGGCTCTTCAACAAACAAGAGAATTTGTGTGGTATTAATCTCCATGGCCTCATCCTCAACTTTTACAGATGGTGAGATGGACTCTTCTAATTCTATTTTCAGTAATAATGCATCACGCTTGATAGTTATGTAGTAAAGTCATTCCTGATCTGAAAGATGATGTTGTGATAACAACTTATCGATATCAGGCAATATCAACTCCAATTGAGCAATACTTTCTTCCTCTTCGGATTGATGTAACACTCGGAAATTTAAAAGGAAAAAAAAGAAAGAAAGGTGAAATATCCTAAGTCAAGGGGTTAAAGTTGTGCAAGTGGCAAACTTGCCCATTATGGGATTTAAAAGAAGCATGGCAGCCCACACTTCTTCTTTTATAGACTTTGCTTTTGGCTGCAAGAAGAGAAGAAGAGGTTTCAATCGAATTTTAGTGTGAGAAAGCTGAAATTCTCCTAGAAGGTGAGGTTTTCTTGTTTTTTTGCTCGGTTTTCATCTGTGTTTGAGCTGCTGGACCGATTCTTATGTGTTTCTTGTGTTGGCTGCATCTTTCGGTGTGTCTAGGTGCTAGAACTCCAAATTGCTCTCTGTCTGAAGAAGTCTTACTCGAAAGCTGCTAGAGGTGAGTTCTAGATCCCCTCTTTTACATGTTTTATACTCGTTTGGGGCTGATGTGCATATTTATTGAAGTTTTACAAACTGAAATTTGAATTTCCTTACGTTTACGACTGAATTTATGTGTGTTATGTGTTCTAAATGCCTTCTTCATTGCTGTGTAGTGGTAATCTATGTTCTAAGTGTTTAGCATGATAGATCGATACTAAGGACATGTTAGAATGATGATTGAGAACTAGAAATAGCATAAGTTTCATTGCTGGATGGTTTTGAGCATCCGCATTTTCTGAGTGTTCAACCGCATTGGATGAATGTTCCCTCGCATAAGTCTTTTGTTCATCCACATTTGTTTGTCTTTATCCGCATTTGTTGAACTTCAACCGCATTGGTTTTATGTTTGATTGCCAAGTATTTTGTTCATCCACATTTAGTATTGTTCATCCGCATTTGGAACTGTTCATCCGCATTTAGACATGTTCTGTATGGCCCCGTTCCCGGGACGCTTACAGCTGGTCAATCATTGCACATAAAACATAAAACATATATTTAGGTGTACTAAAACAACACAACAGAATAATTTAAAATCATTTCATTCATTGCTTTTGCAAAATAATACAACATTCATAATCGTTACAAAATATTGTTTGTTCGCAGTACAATGCAAAAACGTCATAATTTAAACAATGGATGCCATCCCAAAAACGCCAAGTAGCTGCCCCGTGCCATCCTCAGCAACATTACCTGCCAACTGGAAAATACATAAAAGTCAGCGTTGCTGAGTGAGTTCTAGTTTGATAAATAGAATACTTTTCTTTCGTTTAAAACCATTCTTTACGTTCATTTGCGATCATACATCATACGTACACATAGATAATATTATTATTATCTTCCATCATCGTCAACTTACATTCATTCATTCTCTTTCTTATCGTACTTTTCATTCGTCCATTATTACTTTCACTTCTCTATGCTCCAGGCGAGCTATACCCCAAACATCATGCACAAGGAGGGTACTGGGCCGAAGACTATAAATAGACTTCAAACATCATGCACTAGGAGGGCACCAGCACCGGGGTATCATCATTTGGACCAATGCGATGTGCTATACCCCAAACATCATGCACAAGGCGGGTACTGGGCCGAAGACTATAAATAGACTTCAAACATCATGCACTAGGCGGGCACCAACACCGGGGCAAGCGACAATGGTCCCATACGTATGGTCAGTCACAAAGACTAGACCCCTAGTATGCATCCTTCCGGGGTAGCTAACCCGCACACAGTTGAGCTAACACCCTTCATTGGGTGTGAACCTCCATACATTGCTTGCAAGACTTTTCTTACCTCCGTTCGTTCATTAATGCATGCATTCTTTCATTCTTTACGTTCCTCTTTTCATTCATCATTACTTTCCGCTTTACGTTACATAATACTTTTCGTTCATTTCATACTCATAACACGTAATTCACGAAATAATACATAATAGGAACATAAAGTCAACATAACACATTCATACATAGCATCACATAAACATCACATACCCCATCACACATCATCATAAACATCATGCATCAACCATTCACATACGTTCAACATAAAAACATAACCGACCCTCCGCGGGGCAGCGGGGGTTCGGGGGCGGCAGCCCCTGACAGCGGGGTCCTAGGGGCAGCAGCCCCTAGTGGGGTCCAAGGGGCAATGCCCTGGCTGGGGCCGGGCTGACCTTTTAAATTCTTGGACATTTAAAACATATATTCAGTATGCATTTCCAGCCCCAAACAAGTTTAAAACCTTTAAAATACGGGATCTAGAACACACCTGGACTCAGCGAGTAGCTTCTCAATCAAGCTTTCTAAGCAAGGGTTGCACTACACAGCCTGCAGATAAGTTAACACTCAAAGGGGTTAATTTCTGCCTAATTTCCCTGCTAATTTCGCTGCATGATCAGCAGTTTCGCTGCTAGTTTTGCCAGCAGTTTCGCTGCCACCTTCGCTGGCAGTTTCGCTGCCAGTTTCGCCTAACTTTCGTTGGAAATTCAAGTATGCGAGACTACCTGCGAAACTATAGTTTCGCAGGAAGATCCATAGTTTCGCTGGATGACTACATAATTTCGCTGGATGAACATCCAGTTTCGCAAAACGGGATGAAATTACGAACCAACCCATTTTTGACCCAAAACTTCAATCTTTTATACCCAAAACCTTGGTTTATCACCCAAGAAGCTATATCTAAGCTTCTTACATGTTTTCTTACACAAAAACGTGAGTTTTGGGTCATTCTTTGCCACTTTCAAAAACCCCAAACCCTATATCCGGGTTTGCCCTTAAAGAACCAATTAAACGATGTTTCTTACCTGGATTCTTGGTCTTTTCTTGTTGTTTGGATGCCCACAAACACCGATCTTCAATCTCTTGATCAACCAAGCCTTGGATCACCACTTTCTCTCTACTTTCTCTCTCTATACTCTCTCTCTAAAAGTTGGGTGTTGAGTTGCAAATGAGGGTGGCTCTTGCTGATCCGTTTATATATACTGGGCGTTCCCGGGACCTTAAACTCGCCGAGCACATAACCCACGAGGTCTACTCGGTCCATACTCCATTTCCTGCTTATTTTCTTTAAATAATCCCGGCTAAGCCCATTATTATTAACTGGCTCGTTTCAACTTTATTCCGGGCGTTACATGTTCATCCGCATTTGGGTCACCCGCATATCTTTAGACACTTGGAATATGTTTCTAAGATTTCCATCCGCATTTACTTGTCCGCATTTGCTAAACATTCAGCCGCATTGGTTTATGTTCATCCGCATTTCTTTGGGCACTTAGGATTTTTCTGGAATCTTGGGAAGTTGAATGTAGTGTTAAGTCCTGGAATGTTTTGGTGGTTTATGCCTATTGATGTTATGTATGTTTGAGGGCTGTTGTTAATGTTCCATATTATGTATTATAATATGACTTTACGTGGTGTGATATGTGCTTATGTACGTAAAGTGTTAATGTAATAAAAGTGAAAGATTAAGTTAATGAAAAGTGGAACGTAATGAATAAATTAAAGTCTTGCAAGCATATTTAAAAGGGGTTCACAACTCATTATGGGTTGCCACCTCGACAGTGTGCCGAGTGCACACCTAAAGGTTAGTCTTTATGATTGATGGAAACGTACGAAACGGGATCATTGCCACTTGCTCCCAAGACTGTAATCGCTTTGTGCACCAATGATGGGGCATAGCATATGGCAGGATCTAGATATAATAAAGTACGAAACAAACGATGATGAAAGATAATAAATGATTATTATCAAGATGTACGTATGATGTGTGATCACGAACGAAAGTAAAGGAAGGCTTTTTATTAAAAGTAAAGTATTTTATTATATAAACTAGAACTCACTCAGCGTCGCTGACTTTTTATATGCATATCAGTTGGCAGGTGATTGATGATGCTGGGGAGGTGCAGGCATGGATGTATAAGCTACTGGAGACAATTCGAGTCTGGCATCCATATTTTGAACTTGTTAATGTATTAATACAATATTTGGGGTTGCAAACAAAATGATATGATACTTGACACATTTTTATTCATTAATAAAAAGTTAAATTTTCATTGCAAAATGAGATGTTTTATATTATTTATACGATGATTGACCAACTGTAAATGTCTCGGGGACGGGGCCTTACAAGTTGGTATCAGAGCCAAAGTTTAAGAGAATTGGGTAATTATTTTCAAAAAAAAAAAAAACTAAAACTTAAACTGAGAATGGGACAAGAAAAGGAAAGGAATGCCAGTCCTAGTAGCTACATGCCTACAGGTAAATGTCTCATGTAAACGTTTTATGTAAATTAATGGAAAAAGGAATTATTTGCCTGTGCTATGTGAATTATGTGCCCTTAGTAGATTTGGATACTAATGTAGTCTGGATAGGGAAGGCTTGGGGAATGAAGAGCAAAGTAAGTGGCTAATCACAACTGGCTACTGTAATTAGGGACTTACTATACTTGACATAATCTGAGCTATTACCTTGAATGACCGTGTTGGTGTTTGAATCTTATTGTTCTTAGAGATGGCTAGTGGTAGATCTTCAAAGGATTCTAAAGGTGGAGGTCGTGGTGGACGTGGTGCTGGGCTGCGTGTCACAAGGAACAGGGCTAGAACCACTGAAACGGCTCCTGAGGAGCCCGAGCTTCATCACCATGAAGGCGGTGACGAGAGTGCTAACCTGAGGGCCTCAGTGAAAGAGGTAGTTGTGGAGGAAGTTCATCAAGTCAAGCAGACGATTCTGCCGTCTGTAGTGACAGAGGTTATTAGAGCAGTGAGAAAGGATGAAAAGAAGGTGAAAGAGGAGAGGAAGAAAACTACTGGGAGAGAGGGCGAGGAGAGAGGCTCAGGTGAGGGGGAGCAGCCAGAGACTGAGATGGTTGTCTCCAGTGATGATAAGGAAGAGGAAGCAATGCAGGAAACTACAAAGGGGTGTAGTTATGGGGCATTTCAGAGATGCAAGCTCCCGACTTTCGTTGGGAATAGGAATGCTGCTTCTTCTTACCGATGGGTGAGAGAAATGGAGGCTATGTTGGATATCAGTGAATGCAAGGAGGATCAAAAGGTGAAGTTTGCTACCCACTCATTTATGGACTGGGCCTTTTGCTGGTGGGACAACATTGTCCAGGCCGAGGGTAACAGGAGAATAAGGTGGAAAGAAATTAAGAAGCTGGTAATCAAGGAGTTTTGTCCTTATAGGAAACTCGACAAGACTGAAAGAGAGTTTCTACAGTGGAGGCGGGAAACATGACACACCAATAGTACATGACAAAGTTCAATAAGATGGCAAGGCTGGTGCCAGATCAGGTGACACCTGTGTCATGAAAGATCAAGAGATAAATCCAGGGTCTACCGGCGAATATCCGTAGGCATCTGATTGCAGCCCGGCCGAGTACGTTTAGGTCGGTGTTGATCTGGCAGGGAGGTTGTATGATGAAAGGGAGGAGATGGTAGTAGTGGAAGTGAGTATGAAGGGTGGTGGTGATAGGAACTGGAACGGGAAATGATTTGGTCATGGTGGTTTCACCCTGAACAACAAAACGGCAAGGGTTGATGACCGGAGGGTAGTGTCGGTGGGTACAGGGATGAAGAGGTGTAGTAAGTGCGGGAAGGAACATATGGGAGAGTGTAAGTGGGCACTGATTGTCTGCTTCAAATGTGGGAAGCCTGGTCATATGGCAAGGGATTATGGGGTGATGAGGTGCTACAACTGTGGTGAAGAGGGCCATCTGAGCAGGGATTGCAAGAAACCGAGGGCTAAGAACTCCGGGGCGAGAAAGGGGATCGAGAAGGAGAAGGAAGGGCAGAGGGCAAAAGCCAAAGCATTTACTATGACTCGGGAGGAGGCTAGGGTGGACCCTAATGTTGTGTCAGGTACCTTCCTAGTATACTAAATTTGTGCATCTGTGCTTTTTGTTTCTGGTGCTAGTAAGAGTTCTATTTCTGCTGCCTTTTGTGCTAAGTTGTCTGTTAGAAGTAGAAGTATTGATGAGCCCTTCGATGTAGAAACTGCCATTGGTAAGTCTACCAGAATTTCTGATCTGATAGAGGATTGTGACATAGAGTTGGAAGGCCATAGGTTCTCTGCTAAATTATTCGTGATGCCCCTAGGCGGATTCGATGTGGTTCTAAGGATGGATTGGCTAGCAGCCTACGAGGCAAATATTGTGTCTTGCAAGAAGATGATTCAATTGACCGCACCTGATGGGAGTTTGGTGACGATTTATGGTGATAGGGTCAGTATGGTTCCGCAGGTAATTTCAATGGGGGTGGCAGAGAAGTGCATGAGACGTGGATGTAGTGCCTACCTGGCTTATGTGAAAGATGTGGATGCGTTAGTACCATGATTATCCGACGTACCGATCGTGTGTGACTTCCCAGACGTATTCCCGGAGGATCTATCAGGTGTGCCACCAGACCGTGAGATCGAGTTCCAGATTGATTTGATACCGGTGCCCAACCTGTTTCCAAGGCACTGAATCGACTAGCTCCCTTCGAGATGAAAAAACTGATGGTCAAGTTGCAAGAGTTGCTGGATAAGGGGTTCATCCGACCGAGTATCTCTCCCTGGGGTGCTCCGGTCTTGTTTGTAAAGAAGGACAGTAGCATGAGGATGTGCATCGACTACCGTGCGTTGAACAAGTTGACGGTGAAGAACCGGTATCCACTATCGAGGATTGATGAATTGTTTGATCAGCTCCAAGGTGCCAGTTGGTTCTTGAAGATAGATCTCCGATCTGGTTATCATCAGGTAAAGGTTAAAGAACAGGATGTCCCGAAGATCGCGTTTCGAACGCGATACTGGCATTACGAATTCCTCGTTATGTCTTTTGGTTTAACCAACGCGCCAGCTGCTTTTATGGATTTGATGAATCGGGTGTGTCAGCCGATGTTGGATAAATCAGTAATTGTGTTTATCGATGATATCCTGATTTATTCGAAGAGCGAAGAAGAGCATGCTGGTCATATTCGCGAGGTATTGGAGATGCTTAGGAGAGAGAAGCTGTATGCTAAGTTCTCCAAGTGCGTGTTCTGGTTGCATGAGGTTTAGTTTTTAGGTCATGTGGTTAATTCTAAAGAGATTATGGTGGATCCAGTAAAGGTGGAGGCGGTGATGCAATGGAAGACTCCAAAGACGCCATCCGAGATCCGCAGTTTCTTGGGTTTGGCGGGCTATTACAAGAGATTCATCCAAGAGTTTTCAAAGATAGCCTCACCATTAACCAAGTTGACCCGCAAGGAGGTGAAGTTTGTATGGGGCCGAGAACAGGAGAATGCTTTTGATGAGCTAAAGACGAGATTGACTCAAGCTCCTGTTTTAACGTTACCCGAAGGGAGCGAAGACTTAGTGGTCTATTCGAATGCTTCTTATTCGGGGTTGGGTTGCATGCTGATGTAGCAAGGGAGGGTAATAGCCTATGCGACTTGACAGTTGAAAACCCATGAGGCTAATTACCTTACTCATGATCTATTATTGGCGACTGTGATCTTTGCATTGAAGATTTGGAGGCACTACTTGTACAGGACGAAGTGCACTATCTACACTGACCATAAGAGCTTAAAGTACTTCTTCGAGCAAAAGGATCTCAATATGAGGCAAAGGAGGTGGTTAGAGTTGATCAAAGATTATGATTGTGAGATCCACTACCATCCGGGCAAGGCCAATGTAGTTGCGGATGCCCTTAGCCGAAAGGAGAGACCCGAGCTGATCCGAGTGAAAGCTTACTAGTTGGTGATGACCTCTAATATGATGAAACAGGTCAAGGAGTTTCAAGATGAGGCGTTGAAAAAAGATCGCCTTAACTCTGAAAGGATGAAAGGTCTAGTCGCGGAGTTGGGCGAGAACATTCTCAGAGTTAGAACCCACTTCGGGCGGATGTGGATCCCTTGTTATGGAGACCTACGGGGGAAAATCATGGATGAAGCTCATAAAACTCGATACTCAATTCATCCCGGTACTACGAAGATGTATCATAATATAAAGAAAGATTACTGGAGGCCGGGAATGAAGCTCGATGTAGCGGAGTATGTGAGTAAGTGCCTTACTTGCTTGCAAGTGAAGGCGGAACATCAGAAGCCATACGGGAAGATCCAACCCTTGGATATACCCGAGTGGAAATGGGAGCACATCACCATGGACTTCATTACGAAGTTACCACGTACGGCAAGGGGGTACGATACCATATGGGTGATAGTTGACCATTTGATGAAGAGTGCTCACTTTCTACCGATCCGCGAGACGTATTCATCTGAGAGGTTGGCAGATCTGTTCATCAAAGAGATTGTGACTCGTCATGGTGTACCGATGTCTATAGTGTCTGACCGTGACACTCGGTTTACATCTATGTTTTGGAAGAGATTTTGTGATGCGATGGGGATGAGGTTACACATCAGTACGGCTTACCTTCTGCAGACAGATGGTCAGTCAGAAAGAACCATTCAGACGCTTAAGGATATGCTCCGAGAATGCGTCATTGATTTTGGAGGAAGTTGGGACGAACACTTACCGTTAGCTGAATTCTCATACAACAATAGTTATCATGCCAACATTGGTATGCCTCCATATGAGATGCTACACGATAGGAAGTGTAGAACGCCCGTTGGGTTGACATTGGGCAGAAGGGGTTAGGGAGCATCGAGGTGATCAAGGCTACGATCGAAAAGTTAGAGAAGATCAAGGCCTTTATAAAAGCACCAAAAGATAGACAAAACTCGTATGCTGACAAAAGGCGTAAACCGATTGAATTCAAGGTGGGAGATAAAGTTATGTTGAAGGTTTCACCTTGGAAGGGAATCATCTGGTTTAGAAAGCAGGGTAAGCTGAGCCCGAGGTATATAGGGCCTTTCCGAATCATTGCTCGAGTAGGAGAGGTGGCCTACAGGTTGGAGCTACCTGATGAGTTAAGTGGAATTCATCCGACATTCCATGTATCACGACTAAGAAAATGCTTAGCTGATGAAGATATGATCGTGCCACTTGGGGATATTGAGGTGGATGAATGACTCAATTATGTGGAGCAGCCAGTGGCCATCATTGACAAAAAAGAGAAGAGGTTACGAATAAAGTGGTTCCACTGGTGCGAGTATAGTTGAGGCACAGGAAGGGATCCGAGACTACGTGAGAAACTGAGGAAGAGATGAGGCAGCATTACCCACAGCTGTTCGAGGTGTGACAGGTTTCGGGGACGAAACCTATATAAGGGGGGTGGACTTGTAACACCTGGAAATTTAAAAGAAAAAGAAAAAGAAAGAAAGGTGAAATATCCCAAGTCAAGGGGTTAAAGTTGTGCAAGTGGCAAACTTGCCCATAATGGGATTTAAAAGAAGCATGGTAGGCTACACTTCTTGTTTTACAGACTTTTACTTGTTCTAAGTGTTTAGCATGATAGATCGATACTAAGGACATGTTAGAATGATGATTGAGAACTGGAAATAGCATAAGTTTCATCGCTAGATGGTTTTAAACATCCGCATTTACTGAGTGTTCAACCGCATTGGATGAATGTTCCTTCGCATAAGTCTTTTGTTCATCTGCATTTGTTGGTCTTCATCCGTATTTATTGAACTTCAACCGCATTGGTTTTATGTTCGATAGCCAAGTATTTTGTTCATCTGCATTTAGTATTTTTTCATCCGCATTTGGACATGTTCATCCACATTTGGTTCACCCGCATATCTTTAGACACTTGGAATATTTTTCTGAGATTTCTATCCGCATTTGCTTGTCCTCATTTGTTGAACATTCAGCCACATTGGCTTATGTTCATCCGCATTTCTTTGGGCACTTAGGATTTTTCTGGAATTTTGGGAAGTAGAATGTAGTGTTAAGTCCTGGAATGTTTTGGTGGTTTATGCCTGTTGATGTTATGTATGTTTGAGGGCTGTTGTTAATGTTCCATATTATGTATTATAATGTGACTTTACGTGGTGTGATATGTGCTTATGTATGTAAAGTATTATTGTAATGAAAGTGGAAGATTATGATAATGAAAAGTGGAACGTCATGAATAAATTAAAGTCTTGCAAGCATATTAAAAAGGGGTTCACAACTCATTATGGGTTGCCACCTCGACAGTGTGCCAAGTACACACCTAAAGGTCAGTCTTTATGATTGATGGAAACATACGAAACGGGATCCTTGCCACTTGCCCCCAAGACGGTAGTCGCTTTGTGCACTAATGATGGGGCATAGCATATGGCAGAATCTAGATAGAAGTGAAAGATAATAAAGTACGAAACAAACGATGATGAAAGATAATAAATGATTATTATCAATATGTACGTATGATGTGTGATCAGGAACGAAAGTAAAGGAAGGGTTTTTATTAAAAGTAAAGTATTTTATTATATAAACTAGAACTCACTCATCATCGTTGACTTTTTATATGCATATAGTTGGCAGGTGATTGATGATGCTGGGGAGGTGCAGCATGGATGCATAAGCTACTGGAGACAATTCGAGTCTGGCATCCATATTTGAACATGTTAATGTATTAATATAATTTTTGGGGTTGCAAACGAAATGATATGATACTTGACACGTTTTTATTCATTAATGAAATGTTAAATTTCCGATGCAAAATAAGATGTTTTATATTATTTATGCGATAATTGACCAACTGTAAACGTCTCGGGGACGAGGCCTTACAATTGAAAATCATTTTGAAATGACATAACATTCTCTTGTTTAGAAAATTGACATTGATTCTGATCCTCGTATGTCACCTAAGAGTATTCTTGATGATAGTCATTATAATTCTCCTGATAACTTGAGCTTTGTGCCATCTTTAGTTCACAACTGTTGCACTCCAAATCTTGTCCAAAGTTATAGTTCTTCTCTGACTGATTATATTCATACATCATAATAATAGACATCCGATAAATATAATTTTCTTCTCGCATCTTCACACTTTTACAGGTACTCAGGGCAATGATCTCGTGTGTGAATTGGACTCCCGCAACCAATACATGAATAATAAACTTGATTCATGGTTAGTTTTAAGTACTTGAGAGTAACCTGCAAGACAAAAAATACCTAGCTGCTCACCGCACAAAACAATACAAAAGAAAAAAAACTAAAAAAATTAAAAAAATAACACTTTGGGCACTAATTCCCCGGCAACGGCGCCATTTTGATATGGTTGTCGAGACTCGATCAAAACAAGTTAATTTATTGGTCTTGGCTACCTTTATTGTGCAAGGGTAAGTAAGGTCGTCTCCACAGGGAATATGTGGAAAGTGTTTAAGAATTGCAACTCAATTAACGTAAAGACAAAAACTTTGAACTAAATATTAAAACATTAAATGAAGTAATGAACATCAATGTAAAAAGCAACAAACTTTATAACGAATATAATTAAATAATGAAAAAACAATCACTTCTGGCTTTCTAATTCTACAAGATCAACAATTGGTACTATTAAATTTGGGTTTGTAAGAAACAATATTTCAAGATCTTAGCTTTTGATTAAAGTGATAATAAATGAACAAGATTTTATGATTTGTTCATTCACAATGTTACCAATGTACCTATATCAAATTGTCTACTTTTCTTAATGAGCTCGCGATGCAAGAAAACCGAAAATTGATAATCAAGCAAACAACTTTATTTATAAGCAAATCGTTTAAATTAATCAAAACATAAAACTTCATTCAATCACTCAATTTTCATTACAAAAACCTAATCAAAACATCCCAAATATCTCAGTTGACGAGAATCGTACTTCTGGAAGTAATCACGAAAAGCCTAGCCACGCATCATCTTCATTAAGCCTTCGATCTTGAATTGGAGAATGTTTGTGGATGAGTTTGGGAGCCTTGGAACACCAAAAATCACCTAAAGTTCGTCACTTTTCATTTCCAAGAAGTTCTAGATCGAATTGGGGTTGACTTTGTTTAAATAAACTAGAAAATCCAAAAAATCCGGATGCTGTTAGGCCACCGGCGTATCATACGCCCACCGACATATGATACGCCACCTCATACACCGCCCATACGCCTAACTTTCTGTTCTTTTTGTCAAATACGCCCACCAATACACTACCTCGTACGCCTCCCATACGCCGCACGGCGTATGATACGCCCAAACCCGGAGTATCATACGCCGGGTCTCTTCCTTGACCTCTTTTTTCCCATATTTTGGTATTTACATCTTAAGTCCTTCAACCTTCATGTTTTGCTTCTTTTGCTTCCAATTAAGCTACTTTAAGCTCCAAACACTTATGAATCAAAACATAAACAAGGTCAACTTGTTCTACAATATTAACGATGTAAAATCAAGTATTTATATCAATTAAACACTAAAATATTGACTCGTGATCACCTTCACACAGGCTGGTAGAGTTTCAGAGTGAGTTAGCACCAGGAGCTGCCCCTATCGCTCGAGCGCCGCTTCGGTTGGCACTGAACAAATTACAGGAATTGTCAAAGTAGTTGTTGGAACTGTTAGACAAAAGATTTATACGCCCCAATTTTTCACCTTGGGGAGCACCAGTGTTATTCATGAAGAAAAAGACGGAACATTTTGAATGTGCATTGACTACCTGGAACTGAACAAGGTTACCATAAAGAATCGTTACCCACTTCCACGTATCGACGACTTATTTGATCAACTTCAGGGATCGAGTTACTACTCAAAGATCAATTTGAGATCTGGTTATCATCAGCTCAGAGTTCGGGAAGAAGACATATCCAAGATAGCTTTTAGAACTTGATACGGGCATTTTGAGTTCGTAGTCATGCCATTTGGATTGACAAATGCGCCTGCAGTCTTATGGACCTCATGAACCGTGTTTGTAAACCCTATTTAGACAAGTTTGTCATCGTCTTCATAGATGACATACTACTTCATTCCAAGAATAGGATTTAAGACTTATTCTAGAGCTTCTGAAGACAGAACAACTATATGCCAAGTTTTTCAAATGTGATTTCTGGATGAGAGAAGTATAGTTCTTAGGGCATGTAGTTAACGGGAATGGCATTCATGTTGACCCGTCGAAGATTGAGGCAATCAAGAATTGGCCTACGCTGACAACGCCTAATGAGGTGTGCCAATTTCATGGATTAGCGGGTTACTACTGACATTTCATAGAAGGATTCTCGAAACTTGCCCAGCCCTTGACTGCCCTAACTCATAAAGGAACTGTTTACAAATAGGGTAGTATGGAAGAAGCGGCTTTCCAAGCGCTTAAAGACAAGCTGTGTAGTGCACCAATCTTGGCGTTGCCAGAAGGAACGAATGACTTTGTGGTGTATTGTGACGCTTCAATCCAGGGTTTGGGTTGCGTTTTGATGCAATGAGAGAAAGTGATAGCTTATGCATCAAGACAGCTTAAGGTGAATGAGAAGAACTATACACTCATGACTTAGAATTGGGAGCTGTGGTATTTACACTCAAGATCTGGAGGCATTACCTTTATGGAACTAAGTGCACGACCTTCACTGATCACAAAAGCCTTCAGCACATCTACGAATAGAAGCAACTAAACATGAGACAATGATGATGGCAAGAATTACTGAATGATTACGACTGTACCATCAAGTACCATCCAGAAAGGCTAATATGGTACCTGCCACCCTTAGTCATAAAGAAACCCTAAAACCACATCGTGTTCATTCGTTACAGCTAACCATTCATTTCGATCTACCATCACAGATTAAGAATGCTCAAATTAAGGCATTACAAGAGTAAAACATCAAGTCAGAATCTCTCAGAGGAGCTGAGAAACTATTTCAAGAGAAGTAAGATGGGCTTCGTTATTATAAAGACCGGGTATAGGTCCCATTGTCTGGGAATCTTAGGGAATTGGTGATGGATGAAGCTCACAAGTCCCGTTATTTGGCATCCTAGATCTGAAAAGATGTACCAAGACTTGAAGGTCATTTACTGGTGGCCTAACATGAAAGCTAAAATCGCCACTTACGTGTCAAAGTGTTTGACTTGTTCTAAGGTCAAGGTGGAATATCAGAAACCGTCAGGTTTGCTTCAACAACCAGAGATTCTCATGTGGAAATAGGAGAACATCTCCATGGATTTCGTTACCTAGTTACCCCGTTCGCAGAGTGGAAATGATACTATTTGGGTGATAGTGGATCGTTTGACCAAATCAACACACTTCTTGGCTATTCGTGAGAACTACAAAATGGATAAACTAGCAGAGATTTACTTGAAGGAAATTGTGTCACGACATGGCGTGCCACTCTCGATTATCTCCGATCATTATGCACGATTAACATCGCATTTCTGCCAGTCACTGCAGAAGTCATTAAACACTCGTTTGGATATGAGTACGGCTTATCATCCATAGACAGATTGTCAGACGGAACACATAATCCAAACCCTAGAAGATATGCTTAGGGCGTGCGTTATAGACTTTGGAAATAGTTAGGAAACCCATTTGCTTTGGTTGAGTTCTCTTACAATAACACTTATCATATGAGTATCAAAGCTACATCATTTGAGGAACTTTATGGCAGAAAGTGTAGATCACCTCTCTGTTGGACTGAAGTCTGTGATAATCAGTTAACTAGTCTTGAACTTATTCTTGAAACCATAGAAAAGATCATTCAGATGCGTAACCGTATGACGGGAGCTCGTGATCGTCAGAAAAGCTACGCGGATCAGAGGAGAAAACCTTTGGAGTTTTCAGTCGGTGACAAAGTGTTGTTAAAGGTCTCACCTTGGAAGGGTGGATACGCTTTGGGAAGCGTGGAAAGTTAAACCCTATATACGTTGGACCGTTTGAGATTGTCAAAAGGATTGATCCAGTAGCTTATCAGCTAGACTTACCTGTGGAACTCGATTGGGTTCATAACGTGTTCCATGTCTCAAACTTGAAGAAATGTCTAGCTGATGAATCACTCGTCATCCCATTAGATGAATTGGAGATTGATGAACAGTTACGTTTCATTGAAGAACCAGTTGAGATAATGGATCAAGAAGTCAAAACCCTAAAGCGTAGAAAGATTCCTATTGTGCGCGTTAGGTGGAATTCAAAGCATGGACCAAAATATACCTGGGAACACGAGGATCAAATGAAGAAGAAGTACCCACAACTGTTCAAAGATCGGGTATCCACTTCTTAAGATATCACTCCTAAGATATATTTTATTTAAATTTCGAGACGAAATTCCCTTAACAAGGGGATGATGTCATAACTCTCATGAAACCTTAATAATTTGTTCTTTTGGGTTTGTTTCAGAAATTCTAGAAACCCTATTCTTAGCAAGTTATGAGCACTCTTATGTTGTCGCTGTTAAATCTGGTGTTCTGTGTTAACCTGATCTTCTAATTTTCGGGATAAAATATCTTTCAACAAGGGGATAATATGAAAACCCGTGTCTTTCAGGTTAACATTGTTACCATTATCTAACCTCCCTCCGATAATTCGGTATAAATAGTTTTTTTTATTATTAAATGACAATGGTTATTATTATAATTTTTACTAGTAGCTAATTTATTATTCAAATGACTAATAATAATTAGTTACAAGTTGGCTAAACTTAATTAACACAAGTGTTAATTGTGTAAACTGAGGGGACCAAAGTGTAAATTACACAAGTAAATCCTTTAACCCTACCCCTCTCGGTTTCTCTAAAAAACCGACCCCAACTCCCTCTCTCGACCTCCCCATCGACGGCAGCACCTGTCCTGTAGCTCCCTTCGCCTTTACGCAACTCCGACAGCCCTAGCCTAGTGACCGTGAGCCCTCCGACAACCTCTCGTTAGCGCGACGTCTTCTCCGGTGATTCCCTTGTTATCGGCAGCCGGCATCTATTCAACAACCATGAGAACTAATCAAAACCGTTCCATTCAGTATGATTCTCTTTTACTCATTTTGTTACCTTTGTTTGTAATGATACAGTTTCGAGTCCTTAGGTTACGATTTCTACGCATGTTTCTGTGTACGAATTCAATCTTGTGTGTGCCTTGATGTTTTGTTTGATTGTTGTAAGTATCGACGTTTCGAGATATATATGTACGAATCTATGTGATGTTGGCGAGAGTTTCTGCCGTCTAGGTGATGTGTATGTATATGGGAGCGTATGCGTGTGTGTATGTGGGTTGTTGTGTGTGTGCTTGGCAATGGGTGGTGGTGGTTTTGGCATGCGGGTGTGTGTGTTCTTGTGTGTGTGTGTGTGTGTGTGCTTGTGTTCTGCATACGTGAGTGTATGTTGTGTGTGTGAGTGAGGCATGGGTATGAGTTGTGTGTATGTGCAGTAATGTTTGGATGTATGCATGTATATATAACCGGGTATGTTTCTTCATGTTATTATGGTGATCATGGTTGAGTTTGGATGCCTTGTTTATGCATATGTATATATATATATATATATATATATATATATATATATATATATATATATATATATATATATATATATATATATATATATATATTTGTATGAGGATGTGTGGGTGTGGATGTTCGAGCATGTGCATGCATATTAAAGTATGTGTGGGTGTGTTATGCATACTAAAATCGAAGACATTGGTGGTGTTTGTGAATCTTGATTTTCACATGGGTGGTTTATGTGGGTATATTACAAATTATTATATGTGGGTTCGAATAGGAATCCATTTTCTGAAAGATCCTGGCTTTCGTGCTTTGGTGGGTCTCCGAGATCCTTTCGATGACCTATGTTGTGTTGAAGGGATATAACCTCATGGGTAGTGCTCATAAACTTGAAAGTGACTATCAGTTTCATCCGTGGAAGCATGCGAGAACATTTTCTAGTTATCATTCATGTCTTAGCTAAAACTGGATATGATATAAGAGAAAGAGAAGCCTACGGAGCGGGACAGAAGCAGCTTTGAAGGAAGGAGTGCTAGCCAGTCCCAAGACCTTACGTATAATTTTTATATGAATTAGTGTGTATGTAATTTATCTTAAATACATCACGTATAGGTTCTGTCATAATAATTTGTGTAATTAAAACATACAATGAATATCTTTGCTCATGATCTGGTATAAGCGAGGCTAATTGGGTTTTATGCTTGTGTGAATTGGTGCTTGCTTGTGGGTGGCAAATAAATTGTTTGTCCGCATCGTACCCGAGTTGAGAACGCAACCGTACAACCATATTATTAGTATTTAATATTGATTACATATTAAATGTATGTTCAGGTTAATCAGAAACCAAATCTTTTGTGATTTCAATTGCTTATTGCTGTGCATTCGAGGTGAGTTCTCAGCCCCCCTTTTACTCGTACTCTTTTGGGGGAGAGAAACATGTGTTCTAAATGCATTTTTATTTGATCAGTATTATTGTAATGTCACTTGTTTACTAGTGTTATACCAACTTAAGTCCTCATTCTCGAATCATTAATTTATGTATTTTAGGGAGGTAATTCTTAGTAAATCTACTGGTTTGACAAACCCCACCCAGGCTAGTCGCGCTAGCATGACAGCTTGTCAAACAGGTGTTTAATTGACCTAATTTTTGTTGCTGTGGTCTGGTAGCCACAGCCGAGACATTCATTTACATTGTCAGCTTCGGTTCCGAACTTCATACACTATGTAACTTGTTAAGTAGACTAGCTATCTACTGATATTACTTTGTTTACTGGATCCGTTTTTTCTTTTATGCTATGTTTATCAAAACCTGTGAACTCACCAACCTTGTGTTGACATTTTAGCATGTTTCTTTTAGGTTCTTAATGTGCTCACGACTAGGACCATCTCATTATTACATTCACTATTGCTGGGTCAAATGAACAGTTTATAATTTTCTGCAGATTACATTTTAATTGGTTTGCGCGTGTTGCGCCATCTGAATCATGAATTATTACGCTTCCAAAATTATTTTCATGTTTATATTATTAACTCTGTTTTGGAAATCCCTAATATTTACAAGTCATCTACGTTTTGTAATTAATGTGTCCTTTGGTGTAACTAATGGCTAAGATCCTGGTATTTGGAAATCCCTAATATTTACAAGTCATCTACGTTTTGTAATTAATGTGTCGTTTGGTGTAACTAATGGCTGAGATCCTGGTATCTCACGCGCCTAACGGTAAAACCCCGTTTGTGGAAATTGAGGGTGTGACAATTGACTTAGAAGAGGAGGAGAAGGTACTAAAAGAAACTAAGGTTTTAGTGCTGGGTACATGTCTCAAATAAAAAAGTTTGCAGTTAAAAGGGCAAATGAAGAGATCATGTACTATAACTATGAAAATGAAGTACTGGATCCGCCCCTTGATATTTTGAAGCAAATTGTTTAGTACCTTAGCATCTCTGGAAAAAGAAATGACAAATCCATGATGTAAATTTGTAGGTACTATTCATAATTAAAACTAAAGCTGGTGAGGAAATCCCTTAACCTCCACTGTCAGCACATGATCTAATAGTGGAGTGGGAATATGATCAGAATAAAGACACATACTTTTACCAGATCAGTAGTTGGTGTAACACACAAAACTTTCAAAAAAAAAAGAAAAGAAAATAAAAGAAAAGTAAGGGAGCAAAAAAGGGTTTTATTTCAAAAGGCGAGGGTTAAAAGTGTACAAGGAGCAAACCGGCCATAATGGGGTTAAAAAGGAGGTAAGGCCGCCCATACTCTCCCCATGCACTCAAATCGTACGACTGGAGTGAGATAAAGGACTCCCACCGGTTCTAGAGTAAGAAAGTAGAAGAAATCTTCAAAAAGGTAAGATTTTAATCATGTTTCTTCTCGGATTTCTATCGGGTTCAATCTTATGGACCGATTTCTATGTGTTTCTATATGTTTAAATGTGTTTAGTAGCTTCTTTACGTGTGTTTAGGTGTTAGAACTCCAGGTTTGCTCTTGGGTTGGTGGTGTTTTGCTCGAAGGCTGTTTAAGGTGAGTTCTAGATCCCCTTTTTTACATGTTTTCTACTTTTTTTGGGGTTGATATGTGTATTAAAACTATGTTTCTTGTCAAACTATGTTTTACCATGGTGAAGATGACTTTTACGAAAATATGGGTGTTTTTAAAGATTTTAGTGTTGATAACTGATGTTCATGATGATCTAAGTGTGCTTCTTGTAGATCTAAGCTAATTTTACATTTTAAGATGTTGTATGAGACTAGAATTCACATAAGTTTTAATGCAATTGTCCGTTGTGGACTTGGTCGTCCACTGTGGACTTTGGTCATCTGCTATGAACACACTTAGTGTTTAGTTCATCCGCTACAGGCTTTGGTCGTCTACTGTGTGCTTTGGTTGTCCGCTGTGGACTCTTAACATTTAAGTCATCCGCTGTATATCTATTTCATGCGCTATGAACACTTAGGTTTATTCTAAAATTTTGGGAATAGAAATTAAGTAACTGGTACTTATGATTTAATGGAAGTTTATGCTTGTCTACTGTTTCTAAGTATGAGATATAAAAGTCAATCAAGTTGCTTCCGAAGGAGAAGTACAAGTTGTCTTCCGAAGTTTATTTCTCAGAAGTTTATTTCTTCCGAAGCTTATTTTTCTTCCGAAGCTTATTTTTCTTCCGAAGCTTATTTTCTTCCGAAGTTTATTTCTTCCGATGTTTATTTCTTCCGAAGCTTATTTCTTCCGAAGCTTATTTTTCTTTCGAAGCTTAGTTTCTTTCGAAGCTTATTTTCTTCCGAAGCTTAGTTTCTTCCGAGGCTTGTTTTCTTCCAAAGCTTATGGTCGCCTTCGGAAGTATTAGTTTTATTGTTGAGTTTGCTAGTTGATAGTTAGCATAAGTTCAAGGGCTTAAATTGCATGTTTGATTCTTTTCTTATGTTCTACTATTATGAATATTAATATTTCATGTTATGTGAATTTAATGACCAGATACCTTAAAAGTATTATTCATAAACAAGTGGTCAGAAAGAAATAAAAGAAAGACAGTGGAACTTAATGAATGTTACCCCCGGACCCTTATGAAAAGCCTTGCAAGCAAAACAAATGGAGGTTCACGACCCTGGGTGTTGTTTGATCAACTGATGTGCGGCTGTTTCAGTCCAAAGAATGCACATCTGGGGTCTAATCCTTGTGATTGACCAATAAATAATTGAGACCTGTATTCATGAGCAGGCTTCGTGCCTAGCAGTGTGGGTCAACTGTCAGGGGTAGCTACCACTTACAATGTGTATTGACAGGGGTTTGGCACTTGTTGCCAACCAACAATGTATGCTCTTGCTTTTTGCAATCCTAAGTTAATAAAAGAGAAAGATAACGAAAGAATGAATAAAGATGAATCTCTTAACGAATGATTATGTATAATTATGAATGAACACCAAGTGAAGCTTACAAAATGTATATTTTTCTATATTATCGAAACTAGAACTCACTCAACAGCGTTGACTTTTTATATGCATATCAGTTGGCAGGTAATGATGCTGCTAGGGATGGCACGAGGTTGAAGCTACTTGGTAAATAAAGACTGGCATCCATGTTATGCATAAATGATAATATTGTCTTGTAATACAACTAAATGTTCTTTTGAAACTTGTAACAACAATATATTTCTTGGCAAAATTTATTAATAATGCATGAAATGTCTTTGTTAACTATTCCACTGCCATGATTTCTTACTTCCATGTATTTTAAATGTGTAAAGTGCTATGAATGACCAGCTGTGGGGATTCTGGGGAACGGGGCCTTACAAGTTGGTTTCAGAGCCAAAGTTTAAGAGAATTGGGTAAATTATTTTCAAAACCTAAACTTAAACTAAAAATGGGACCAAATGGAGGGATGCCAGCCCAAGTAGCTACATGCCATCAGGTAATTTTCTTAAAGTTAACCGGTATTATATGCATGTGCTATCTGATTTACGTGCTTAGTAGATTTGGGTGCTGATGTAGTCAGGATAGGAAATTCTTGGGGAATGAAGAGTAAAGTAAGTGGCTAATCACAACTGGCCACTATAATTAGGGACTTACTATGCTTGACATAATCTGAGGTACTACCTTGAATGACCTTGTTCGTGTTTGAATCTTATAGGAAGTAGATTTTTCGTGTAAAGTAGTTTCAGCTGCGTTTTATCTGCTGCCATTTTTCGTGTAATGCATGGTAAGAGTAGGAAGATAGAGGTGCCTTTCCATGTAGAGACAGCGATAGGAAAATCTACCAAGGTGAATGATATGATAGATGATTTCCTCATAGAATTGGACAGTCATAAGTTCCCTGCTAGATTGTATGTGATGGCCCTAGGAGGTTTTGATGTGGTGTTAGGAATGGATTGGTTGGCGACCTACGAAGCAAATATCGTGTGTCGAAAGAAGATGATTCATCTGACTGAACCCGACAACAGTTTGGTTACGGTTCATGAAGACAAGGAATGCATCACTTCGCGAGTGATATCTATGATCATGGCAGAGAAGTTTATGAGGCGAGAGTGTGGTGCTTACCTGGCTTATGTAAAGGATATGGATGCTACCGTGCCTCAACTATCAGACATGCCGGTAGTATGCGATTTCCCCGATGTGTTTCCTGAAGACCTGCCAGGGGGCCGATAGAGAAATCGAGTTTCAGATTGACTTGATGCTAGGAGAGCAACCCGTCACCAAGGCACCATACTGGTTGGCTCCATCTAAACTCAAAGAGTTGATGACACAACTGTAAGATCTTCTAGATAAGGGCTTTATTCGGCCGAGTATCTCTCCATGGGGTGCTTTGGTTTTATTTGTAAGAAGAAGGATGGTAGTATGAGGATGTGCATCGACTACCATGAGCTGAACAAGTTGACTGTGAAGAACTTGTATCCGTTACCAAGGATTGACGACTTGTTTGATCAGCTCCAGGATGCTAGTTAGTTCTCCAAGATAGACCTTCTATCAGGGTATCATCAGCTGAAGGTGAAGGAGCAGGATATCCCTAAGACAGCCTTTCACACATGTTATGGGCACTACGAGTTTCTTGTGATGTCTTTTGGTTTAACCAACGCATAGGCAGCCTTTATGGACCTGATGAATCGGGTATGCCGACCGATGCTAGACAGATCGGCTATCATAGTCATTGATGATATTCTGATCTACTCTAAGAGAAAAAAGTAGCATGCATGTCATCTCAAGGAGGTACTAGAGACACTTAGAAATGAGAAATTGTACGCAAAGTTCTCTAAGTGTGCATTTTGGCTACGAGAGGTTCAATTTCTAGGCCATGTGATTAACCCAGAAGGAATAATGGTGGACCCTGCGAAGGTCGAAGCTGTAATGCAATGGGAGTCCCCAAGGACGCCATCCGAGATCCGTAGTTTCCTGGGTTTGGCAGGTTACTACAAAAGATTTATTCAAGACTTCTCTAAGGTGGCCATCCCGTTGACTAAGCAGTCTCGCAAGGATGTAAAGTTCAAATGGGGTTTCGAACAGGAGAGTGCGTTTAAAGAGTTGAAGACGAGGTTAACTCAAGCCCAGTCTTGACATTGCCTGAAGGGAATGATGAGTTGTTAGTATATTCAGATGCATTGGGGTTGGGCTTAGGTTGTGTGTTGATGCAACGAGGATAAGTTATAGCCTATGCGTCTCGGCAGCTGAAGATCCATGAGGTTAACTACCCTACTCATGATTGAGAGTTGGCGGCTATGGTCTTTACATTGAATATTTGGAGGCACTACTTGTATGTGGAGAAGTGTACCATCTTCACAGATCACAAGAGCCTAAAGTATTTCTTCGAGCAAAAGGACCTTAACATGAGACAAAGGAGGTGGTTAGAGTTGATCAAGGATTATGATTGCAAAATTCACTATCATTCGGGCAAGGCAATTGTAAGGTAATATTAGAAGATTATAAGGCTGATGCAACCAAAGAAGCCAAAACAACCAAGGGTCTTCCTGCATGCATGCAGTAGACGTACAAGGTAGAAGTTGCTTCAAAAGTTTTACACTCTCCATAGAAAATACTCTAAGTGTAAAATCTTCCGAAGCCAAATTCCAAAATCTTCCAAAGCCAAAGATGAAGTCTTTCGAAGCTTCAGAGACAAAGTCTTCCAAAGCTATTTTGCTGTGAAGACTGATTTCTTTCGAAGACAGAGAAGACATGCTTTCTCTGATCTACTTTACATAAAGCTGACACACTTTTCGCTGCAACTCTAAAGACTCACCAACTTTTATGAGTTGGTGAAAAGTCCATGCTTTTGTAAACTATAGATTAAGGTCTTTGTCTGTAACTTCCTACTATTGTACCTGTAAACCTTTTTATATTAGAAAAGGATGTGAGATATGGCATGTCATAGTCACTAGTCAAAAGACAATCTGCCTTTTGACTCTACATTGATCTTGTTGTCTAGATTAGTGTTTCCAACTGTCTTTCTAAGTATTGATGGTTGTAGGATATAGTATAAAGCGTCTCGGGTCCTTGTAATTATTTTATGCTTTGTAACACTTGTAATAGAAATTAAGAGTAATATACAGCATTCTTGAAAACCATACTTCTTTGTTGTGTTCTTAGTTTTGTCTCACTACTTACTTGTGTTCTTAGTATCATCATACTCAAACCCAGTTTCCCATTTGAACTGTTAAATGTTCTAAATCTCTCCTCATTGTGAGACTGATTCTATTGACCACCCTTCATATGGTCCTGCAATTGTTATCAGAGCTTTTTAGGCTCTTGATTATAAGATGTCACCATCTTTAATTCTTTCAATCTCACAAAATACTTAACATATCAAATGGCAGCTATCACCATGGCTGACATGGAAACTGGTACTATGACTAAGTCCCCACTGATCACTCCTGAAGACTTTGACACTTGGTGCTAAAGAATGGAAGGCTTCATCAAGTCCTAGGACTGCAGGATGTGGGGGTCAGTAGTCTTTGGACCTCATGTACCATCTACCCCTTCAGCTGCTGCTGGTGGTGGCATGATAACAAAGGAAGTGGTTGATTATTCTGATAAAGACTGGAAGAAGATTGATATTGATCAGTAGGCCATGACCGCCCTCCAAACTACTCTTCCAAACTCTATCTATAGAGGCTTCAAGAAGTACAAGACTGGAAAGCAACTGTGGGATGCACTGAAGCTGATGTATGAGGGGTCCAATGAAGCTAAAGAGAACAAGAAGGACCTCTTAAAGCAGTAGTTTGAGAACTTCACCTTCAAAGAAGGTGAAACCATGACTCAACAGTACTTCAGATATTTTGAGATTATGGATACTCTAGTTGATATTGGAGTAACTCTTGAGAATAAGGATATTGTGAGGAAGTTCATGTCCTCTCTTCCCAGACAATGGACACACTATTGGGTGGTCACTAAGAGGACTGAAAACCTCAAGACCCTTACTCTCACTAAGTTATATGGTGTACTCAGTGGCTACCAGAAGGAAATGGATATGCAAAATTCATCTGGAAACTCATCATCCAACAGAGTTTAGCCCTGTATGTGGTTGAAAGGGACTGCAGAGAACCACAACACCATCTTATCTGATACCCTAAAAACTCATAGAAGGGACCTTTCATCACCTTCCTGGAGACACCAAGGGAGAGCTACATCCCTGAAAGCCCATTCTAGGAGACAAGCTCTTCACAAGCCTTTGTGTCTTCTGATGAAAGCACAAACAACTTTCTCTTCACACTTGAAGACCTGGACTGTATCCATCCAGATGATCTGGAGTATATGGAAATAGTCCAGCAGATGGCTCTTCTCACTCACAGGGCCAGGAAGTTCTACAAGAGGACTGGGAGGAAGTTTCCTAGCAATATGTCCAGTGTAAAGTTTGGGCTGGACAAAGGCAAGGTGAAGTGTTACAACTATAACCAAATGGGACATTTTGCCAGAGAGTGTAAGGCACCAAAGTCAAATGGTGGCCAAGCACAAGTCAAGCCAAACTACACTAAAGAAGCTCACTAGAATGAGAAGCCCAGGCAGCAAGCTGCAGTTGCTGTTGAAGAAGGATGCTTTGACTGGAGCTTTCATGGGGAGGATGCTGCTCCAAACCAAGCACTTATGGTAGATCATGATGAAGCCAAGGTATTGGAACATCTCTAAACACCTGAATGTATTGCTAAAGTCAATAAATATAGGTCTTATAACTTAGAGATGAGATCTGATCTTAAGTCCTTAAATATCTTAAAAGCTTATTTCAAAAGAGCTGAAAATTATTATAAACTGAAAATAGAAGATTTAGAGAAAACCTTTTCAACTCCAAAGCATGAATACACCAACTATAGGACTCAGATTAAAGATCTCATCACTAAGTTAACTGAATGCCAGGCTGAGCTTGTGATCAGCAAAGCCCAGGCAGAAAAACTTGTTCTTGAAGAAGAGACCTTCAAGAACATGATATCCTCATCTCTGCATGCACAAGTTTGTTATCAAAATAAGTAGGGACTGGGATCTACTGAGATAGCTCCTCCATACACTCTTTTATCTATAAGATCTCCAAGGTGTTGAAATTGTGAAGACGAGCTTCCCCTCATAGACCCCATTGCTGAAGAGGATAAAGAGGATAGTAAAGGTTGTGTCTGAAAAGAGTGAAGAAGACCATCCTAAGAAGGGTCACTATTCTCCTGAGGAGAGAGATGAAGAAGTTGGGATGACCAAGTCTCAAAGAAAGAACTTGATCTGGAGAGCCAAGATAAAGGCAAAGAAAGCTTAAGAAATCAAAGCCACTTTTAACTCTAAGCAGAAACAAGTGTTTATCTCTACAGGGTTTGAAGTGGTGAAGGCTGAAGATTCAACTATGAACTATAGTACCAAGAGTTCTAGTTCAGGTCCAAATCATCTCAGTAAAGATAAGAAGGCTGATCAGCTGTGTGCCACTGCTACACAGCCTGAACCATCCAGCTCCAAGAGCAAGCCTCTCCCTAAGAAGCTAGCTGCATCATCTTTGAAGATGAAGATGGAGATTGAAAGTGATCAAGTTCAGTCTTCCTCTCAGAAGAAGACTCTTAGAAGGAAGCAAATGGACTACATCATGTGTGGTAGTACTTCTTATCTGACTAAGGATTGCATCTACAATCCTAAAAGTACTATCCACATGATCAAAGAGAAAACTTCTGAGAAGAAAAAGGAGAAACTAGCTTCGGAAGAAAATCTGTTTCTTTCGAAAGCTCCAAAGGGAAAAAGAAGACAAGTGAAAACTTGCCTTCGGAAGAAAATTTGGTCTCGGAAGAAAGGATTGCTTCCAAAGTACTGAAGCATGCTATAGTGAAAGCAAGATATTCCGAAGGTCCAGTCTCCAAAACTTCAGAAGTTGTTAAAACTTCCAAGGTGTTAAAGGTCAAGTCCAATCTTCCGAAGATGGTGTGGAAGATGAAGAAAGACCTGGTGACTGAAAGTTCTTCATCAACAGCAACTAATGATCCTCAAAACTTGAATATAGGATCAGTTACTATTACATTGTCTTCAGATCACTTTGAACAGCCCAATACCAATGAGGCTTAGGTTTCCAAGTGTAACTAACCAGTTTTTTTTATGCAAGAATAGCTAAAGACCAAGGGAAATGTATGGATCATTGATAGTGGTTGTTCCAGGAACATGACTGGCAATGGTTCTCTACTTCAAAATTTTGAGAAAATTGATGAGGGACCAGTTGCTTTTGGAGGAAATGATGGTGGTTACATCACAGGAAGGGACATGGTCATAAATGGTAAGCTCACCATTGAAAAGGTAAATTTTGTTAAGGAGCTTGGGTACAATCTATTGAGTGTATCCCAATTTTGTTATTAGAGACACAACATGCTCTTTACTGAGCATGAGTGCATTGTTCTCAAGCGTGGGGTGATCATTGCTCAAGAGCATATCCTGCTCAGAGCCTCTAGAAAAGGGAACATGTACAAGATGGAATTGCAGAAAACATCTCTCTTAGGAGAGGTTTCTTGCTTTCTATCTAAAGCAAATAGTGATGAGTCTTTCCTCTGGCATAAAAGAATGTGCCATGTAAACTTTAAAAACATGAATAAATTGATTAAGAATGATTTGGTAAGTGGAATGCCAAAGAAAGATTTTACAAGTAATGACCATTGTGTTGCATGCCTGAAAGGGAAGCAACACAAAGTGACTCACAAGCCAAACGAAAGGAACTCCATCACTACTCCCTACACTTATTACATATGGATCTCTTTGGACCCACCAGTGTAATGAGTTTAGGAAGGACCTCATATTGTTTAGTGATCATAGATGATTTTACAAGATTCACTTGGGTCTTTTCCCTTAGAACTAAGGATGAGACTCTTGAGATCTTAAAGAACTTCATTCTGAAAATTAAGAATCAATCTGATCACAAGGTAAAGACCATAAGATATGATCAAGGAACAGAATTTAAGAACGAAATCCTTGATACATTTAGTGATGAAAAGGGTATTACAAGACAATATAGTGCTCCCAGGACTCCTCAGCAAAATGGTGTTGCTGAGAGGAGAAACAGGACACTTATTGAGGCTGCAAAAACCATGATGTCTGACTCTAAACTGCCTATCACCTTCTAGGCAGACGCTGTTAATACAGCCTGCTATGTGCAGAACAGAGTTTTAGTAGTTAAGATTCATGGTAAGACTCCTTATGAGCTATGGCATAAAAGGAGACCATTCATTGGTTTCCTCAGGTCATTTGGATGCCCCTGCACCATCTTGAATACCAAAGATTAGGTAGCCAAGTTTGCTGAAAAATCAGATGATGGACATTTTATTGGATAATCTTCCCAAGCTAAGGCTTATAGAGTATACAATCTTAGAACTAGAGCAGTTGAGGAGTCAGCCAATGCGATCTTCAATGAGCACACTCCCAGTGTGAAAGGTTCTGGTCCGGATTTGCTATTTGATCTTGACTTAGTTACCAACTGTTTTAACAAGTCTTGTGAGAATGTTTTAGGATCTACAGGTAACATATCAACAGGAGATCCTGACCCAAGATTTGAGCTGAGAAGACCAAGCAAGAATACTACTTCAGCTCCAGTGGTGAATAACCCTGCAAATGAAGATCCTATCAGCACAAACATGACAAATTCAGCTGATACATCTAAGATGCCTTCAAATTCCAGCTCAGAGATTCAAAACTTAGGTGAAGGAGCTTCAAATGTAGGAGGAAATAGAGGTGGTGACAGTGATCAAGAATTTCTTGATGCTGATAACCACTCCATAGAAGACAACATAAATGATGTCACACACTAATTGGATCAAGTCCCACTTGATAAGTGTGCTGATGTGGTGAGTGATACTCCATTTCCAGATCTAAATTTCTCTAATTTAGATCTTTCCAATCAACTTGCTATGATTCCTCAACTTAGGATCCACAAGTCACACCCTACCACAAACATCATTGGAAATGTTGATACAGGGGTGAGAATAAGAGGAAAAATCCATGACAAAAATGTTTTTTTATACTCTTGCTTCTTGTCCCAAGTAGAGCCAAAGAAAGTTGATGAGGCTTTGAAGGATGGAAGCTGGATTGAAGCAATGCAAGAGGAGCTGCTTCAATTCAAAATATAGAAGGTTTGAAACCTATATCATCTTCCTCATGGGAAGACTACCATAGGAACCAAGTGAGTTTTTAGGAACAAGAAGGATGATAGAGGACTTGTCATCAAGAACAAGGCCAGACTAGTTGTTCAAGGGTACACACAAGAAGAGGGAATAGATTACATAGATGTTTTTGCTCCTGTGCAAGACTTGAAGCTGTAAGAATATTCCTGGCTTTTGCTGCATCCAAGGATTTCAAGGTCTACAAACTTGATGCCAAGTGTGCTTTTCTGTATGGGGTGATTGATGAAGAGGTGTATGTCAAACAACCACCTGGCTTTGTAGACCCAGATCATCTTGATTATGTCTGCAAGATTGATAAAGCTCTTTATGGGCTGCACCAAGCTCCAAGAAAGTCGTATGAGACACTATCTCAGTATCTCTGTCAACATGGTTACAAGAGGGGTACTATAGATGGAACTCTCTTCATCAAAGGAACTAGGAATGACTTAATGCTGGTTTAAGTATATGTGGATGACATTATCTTTGGGTCAACTAATCCAATGCTCTGCAAAGACTTTGAGAGGCTGATGAAGAATATATTTGAAATGATTGCCATGGGGGAACTCAATTTCTTTCTAGGAATTCAAGTGAAGCAAGTTGACAATGGCATCTTCATAAGTCAGTCAAAGTATGTACAAGACATACTGAGAAGATTCAACATGACTGAGTGTAAAGTTGCTAAGATACCCATAGCCAGAAATCACTCCCTTGGACTTGATCTTGAGGGGGAGTGTGTGGATGAACATCTTTACAGGTCTATTGATTGGGTCTCTTATGTACATCACAGCTAGCAAGCCTGATATCAAGTTTGCCACATGCATCTATGCAAGATATCAAGCCAACCCTAAGATGTCACACCTGGTTGCTGTCAAGAGGATTCTTAGATATCTCAAAGGTGCTCCCAAGCTTGGCCTTTGGTATCCAAAGAGTTCTGAATTCAATCTGTATGCTTATACAGATAGTGACTATGGTGGTTGCAACATGACTGCAAAGTCTACATCTGGGGGATGTCAATTCCTTGGTGGAAGGATTGTCTCATGGCAATGCAAGAAACAATCCTGTGTGTTTGCATCAACTGCTGAAGCAGAATACATTGATGCTGCAAGCTGCTGTGCTTAAGTGCTTTGGATTCAGAATCAGATGCTGGACTGTGGATTCAACTTCAAAGAGACTCCCATCCATATAGACAACAACAGTGTTATCTCTATTACAGAGAATCCTGTGCAGCACTCAAGGACCAAACACATCAACATCAGGTATCATTTGATTAGAGATAACTTTAAGAAGGGATTAATCAAACTAGTCAAAGTTAACACAAATAAACAATATGCTGATCAGTTCACTAAAGCTTTTGATGAACAAAGATTCAAATATCTTGTATAAGCTATTGGGATGATTAACTTTAAGTAGATTTTCTTAAAACTTAAATCAACTTTATTTCTAAAACATGTGTGTCCTAAGTTGCCTATTTTATCACCATCATAAGCCCAGTTTATTTTGGAAGAAATTCTTTAAAATGATATTCCTTAGATTTTTGAAAATTTTTCAAAACATATTTTCTTTCGGAAGATTTCAAGTTGCCTTCGGAAGGAATTTATGTCTTCAAATCAAATAACTGCTTATAAGAAATTTACCTTCGAAAGAAATTTTGAGAATATCTTTCGAAGCTTAAATATCCTTCTAAGTACTTACATGTATTTGAAGGACAAATAACTTCTAAAAGCAATTAAGTCTTGGAAGATTTACTCTCTTTAGAATAGAACTCCAAGTCTTAATATCTTCCGAAACCAAATATGTGTCGGAAAAAAAAATTCTCTAAGTATTTTTCTTCCGAAGCCAAATTTTCATAACTCTTAAAAATATCTTCCAAAGCCAAATTGGCTTCGGAAACTTTTTCTTAAAACTTCCGAAGCAAAATTACCTTTGGAAGATTTTCAACTTCCAAGAAAACCATCTTTTTGGGCAATTTTTCAGAGGTGGGACCGACATCCGGATTTTATAGTTTATCCTTTTGCTTTAACTTTGTCTCAAATCTATTCCATATACTCCAGATCATTTGGATGGATACAGTCTAGGTCTTCAAGAGTGAAGAGAAAGTTGCCTGTATTTTCATCTGAATACGCAAAAGCTTATGAAGAGCTTGTCTCCTGGAATGGGCTTCTAGGGATGTAGCTCTCCCTTGGTGTCTCCGGGAAGGTGATGAAAGGCCCCTTCTATGAGATTTCAGGGAAGCAGATAAGGTGGTGATGTGGTTCTCTGCAGTCCCTTTCAACCACATGAAGTGCTGAACTCTGTTGGATGCTGGAGTTACCAGATGAATTTTGCATATTCATCTCCATCTGGTAGCCACTGAGTATGCCATACAACTCAGTGAGAGTAAGGGTCTTGAGGTTTTCAGTCCTCTTAATGACCATAGAATAGTGTGTCCATTGTCTGGGAAGAGAGGACACGAACTTCCTTAGAATATCCATGTTCTCAAGAGTTACTCCAATATCAACAAGAGTATCCACAATCTCAACATACCTGAAGTAATGTTGAGTCAAGGTTTCACCTGCTTTGAAGGTGAAGTTCTTAAACTGCTGCTTCAATAGGTCCTTCTTGTTCTCTTTAGCTTCGTTGGACCCCTCATACATCAGCTTCAGTGCATCCCACAGCTGCTTTCCAGTCTTGCACTTCTTGAAGCCTCTATAGATAGAGTTTGGAAGAGCAGTTTAGAGGGCGGTCATGGCCTTCTGATCAATATCAATCTTCTTCCAGTCTTCATCAGAATAATCAGCCACTTCCTTAGGTATCATACCACCACCAACAATAGCTGAAGGGGTGGATGGTACATGAGGTCCAAAGACTACTGACCCCCACATCCTGAAGTCCTGGGACTTGATTAAGCCTTCTATTCTTTGACACCAAGTGTCAAAGTCTTCAGGAGTGATCAGTGGGGACTTAGTCATAGTACTAGTTTTCATGTCAGCCTTGGTGATAGCTGGCATTTGATATGTTAAGTATTTTGTGAGAGTGAAAGGATTAAAGATGGTGAGATCTTACAATCAAGAGCCTAAAATGCTCTGATACCAATTACAGGATCGTGTGAAGGGTGGTCAATACGATCAGTCTCACAATGAGGAGAGATTTAGAACACTTAATTGTTCAAATGGGGAACTGGGTTTGAGTATGATGATACTAAGAACACAAGTAAGTAGTGAGACAAAACTAAGAACAAGAAAAAAGAAGTATGGTTTTCAAGGATGTTGTATATTGCTCTTAAGTTCTATTACAAGTGTTACAAAGCATATTAGAAATACAAAGACCTAAGACACTTTATACTACATCCTACAACACTCAATACTTAAAAAGATAGTTGGAAACACTAATCTAGACAACAAGATCAATGTAGAGTCAAAAGGCAGATTGCCTTTTGACTAGTGACTATGACATACCATAGCTCACATCCTTTTCTAATATAAAAAGGTTTACAGGTACAAAAGTAGGAAGTTACAGACAAAGACCTAAATCTACAGTTTACAAAAGCATGGACTTTTCACCATCTCATATAAGTTGGTGAGTCTTCAGAGTTGCAGCAGAAAGTGTGTTAGCTTTATGTAAAGTAGATCAGAGAAAGCATGTCTTCTCTGTCTTCGAAAGAAATCAGTCTTCATAGCAAAATGGCTTTGGAAGACTTTGTCTCTGAAGCTTCGAAAGACTTCATCTTTGGCTTCGAAAGATTTTACACATAGAGTATTTTCTATTGGAGTGTGTAAAACTTCCAAAGCACTTCTACCTTGTACGTCCAGTTCATGCATGCAGGAAGACCCTTGGTTGTTTTGGCTTCTTTGGTTGCATCAGCCTTTTAATCTTCTGATATTACCTTACAGTTGTTCTGTTAGACTCTGAGAAAGATCTAGGTTTCTCAGAGGTTTGTCGTTACCTTTCTTTGTCCAACTACTTCACCTCCCTCACCATTGATCCTCCTCTCTATGAGGATCAGTTGTTGGCATTCTGGAGGACCTGCCAAGAGGTCACCATGGTTAGGGAGAAGGCATTATCTGCCACAGTGCAGGGGAGGACAATCTTCATCACTCCGGCCACCATAAACACACATCTTCAGCTGGATGATGTAGAAGGTGATTTGTCCTTTCCTAAAGCTGTTGTCAACCACTCCTTTGAATAGATGGGCTATGAAGATGACTTCTCAATCAAGACCTTCAAGAAGGGGAAGGTCTCCTCTCAATGGAAGTACCTCCTCCATGTTGCCATACATAGCTTATCCAACAAGCATGGAGGATGGGACCAGATTCCAGAAGACCTATCCTTTATAGTCCATAGGATGGTTTAGGGTTCAAGTTCAGATATTCATAATTTGTCTATACCAATTTACTTTCTAACGTAGACTCCTTAGAGTATTACATCTTCCCTAGATATGTCCAGCACATTCTCAACTGTGAACTGGGCACACAGTTGAGGGGAACACGTAATATTCTAAAACTAGGATAGATGAAGCCCGACATCTTCAAAATCATAAGGAAGCCAACTGTTGGCTTCTCCAAGGTAGAAACAGCCCTAGTCCCAAAAATGTTAGAGCTTATTGCTCAAGGTGGCAACCTAGCAGCACCAGCTAGTGTTGAACCCACACCTTCTACTTCCCAACAACAAATACAACCTACAATAACCATCACCTACCAGAGAAAAACCAAACGAACCCCTGCATATTGTATTCAGCTTGTGCAGGCCCCCATATCACCAACCATGCAGGAGGAAGTGGAAACTCAAGCTCTCACTTCCCCTAAGGAGCAAACAACTCCCATCTATCAAATGATCAGTGCTAAGATTCCTCATGCTCAGCCTGATAAGCTCACAACCCCTATAGCCTTAAGCCTTCACTCAGAGTCTCAACACTCTAGTGAACAACCTTTCGGGGATAGTTACCATCCCTAGCCGTTGTATCAAAACCAACCAATTCCCAGCCTTGACTTCTATGATGATGAAGACATGGGCTTCAGTGAGTACCATGAATCTCTCTTCTCCACCCCTACTCAAGGAAAGATCCCTGTCTCACTCATGTCTAGCCCACATCATCCACCCCCCCTACTGAGGTGGATCTTCCAGAACCTGTTCAGGAGATCCATATGGAAGAGGCTCTTACTTTAGAAAGTGGTTACATAATTCAGACCTCAACCATGGCAACCCAGCCTCTTGATACTTCTCTTAAAGTTTTCATGATGTGGGGGAAATCCAGCAACCAAGAACAATATGCTAGTGAAGAGGAAGAAGACCTTAGTCCTATTCTCTCATCCCCCCCCCCCCCGTGTTTCTTCTGATGAAGATGAGGGGAGTTTGAAACTAAAGGTGCATAAACTAACTAAAACTTGCACCTATTTAGTCTCTAAGATTAGTCACCTCGAATCTCAAGTGACTATCTTACAAAAGAGGGTCAATGACCAGCAACTTGAGATCACCAATCTCAAGGGCAAGTTAGCTGAGAGACCACTGAGGAGAACTCAACCAGGTCCATAAGAACCTATGAATGTGATAGACTCAACCCCCAGCACACTTATGCAAGAAAGTGATGCTACCAAAAAAGGGGAGAAACTCCGAACAGTCACAGTACCTAGGAGTTCTTCTCAGAGTATGGACTTTGAGGATTCACCACCCTCACTTGCTATAGTCCATACTCAGCAACCTCCTCAAGTCCACATTGATATGGACTCACTCATACATAGTCTGGTTGAGGAGGGTATACCCAGAGCCATGCCTACCCCATCTTTTCACTCTGAGAACCCAATCTTAGGATGGACGTATGACATAGAAAGACGGTTCTTGTTATCTCTAGAGCTCAGGGTCAAAAGGAAATCTTCAATTTTACAAATCAGAGTTTCTATGAGTGCATCCATCTGGTTGATCTTCCACTTGTCAACCCAAGCCAAAACAGACAAGCTGAAAGATTAGCAGATTGGATTCAAGGAAGGGTGCTAAAAGAGTTCAAGATAAGATCAAGATTATATAGATAGAGGCTAGCAGGTGAGATTTTTGGTCAACTCGATGTTGAGGTGGACCCTAAGATTAGCTTCGAAGGGGAAGCCTTGACTGAAGGCCCAGAAGTTGAACCTGTGAACCTTGAGACAGGATCTCTTTCAGCACCCACTACCCTCAGTGAGGCACTAGGTGGTAAAGGTGCTTAACATCCTCTCTCTGGCCAGAGCTTGACTGCTAAACCAAGCAATGAAGGCCAAAGCTCTCTCCCCCCGAGTCACCAAGGCCTGTGTGTGACAAAGGGAGGAGGAAAATGACCTCTGAGGAGATATAGAGGAAAAGAGAGAGAGGAAGAGGAAGCTAAGGGGAGAGAGTTCAGGAGGGTCCCCAGGCTTCATGGAAGCTGCTATCCGGGCTGCCCCCAGGCCAAACACTCAAGATGATGAGTTGAGGGTAGCCAGGATAAACTACCTGGGGACCAAGAACTATAACATTGATGAACTCATATCTCTCCTCTTAGATGAGTTGAATGAACTGGCTGATAATGAGTTGTTAAAGGAGAGGAAGGAGGTAGAGGATGCAGCATTGCTCCTCAAGATCAAGGAAGAAAGGAGACTGAAAAGGCTCTACAAACATGCTCCTGTCCTCTCCCCAGTTCAAGAAAGGTGTGGCAGCTGCATAACCTCAGGTAGACAAGGAAGCTGAAAGAATGAACATGATCAACTACTTGAGTGCCACAGGACTCTATTAGGCATCTGGACTTCTTCCCTTATCTTTTGAGTACATAGAATTTGAATATCTCAAGCAGCTGGAGGAACAAGCTACAAAAGAAAGAAAAGCTGCTAAGAGAAAGTTAAAGGATGAAGCTGCAAAGTCAAGGGTCATCATCCACAAAAGCCAAAAGAAGTCTGATGACAGAAAAAGGATGATAAGCTTCTTGAAGCTGTTTAGATTCTTAGGAAGGAGGCTTGGTCCTATGTCTCTATCCACTATGGAGGAGCATATAAGAGTGATCAAGCAGAAGATTAAAAAAGGAGAGCTTGTTGACTTGCATTCTCCACCAAGTCCAGCTCAACCTGAAGTTGAGGTAAAGGTTGAACCCCCTAAGACAACACAACCTAAACATAGAGCTGCATCTTAGCCAACTTCGTCTTCTGATCCATAATAGGGTCCTCTTCTCTTTCCTTCTGAACCTGTGAGAGAAGAGAACCCAACTGAGAGAGACACAACAGAACAATCTGGTGTTGAAGACCAGACCTGTCAGTTAAAAACTTCAAAGAGGAGGAAAAGGATGGCTAGAAAAAGTGTTTCCAAAAAGAAGAATACCAAGGCATCCACCTCCATACCTCAAGATGAGTTAGAGCATCCTGAGGTAGTGCATGAAAAGGCTACTCAACCATCTCCTATTCAAGTAGAGCCTTTTGCCATCCGAAGACCCATCTTGTCCTGGAGTTTTGCTGCTAATCTGGACAGATGGTATGTCATCAGAGATCAAGGAGGTCAAGATGTCTACTTCTAGCAAGACATGCTTGATCATCCTCTACATGATCTCTATGACATGAGAAGATACTATGAGAGCCTAGGGATCTGGACCAGATGATGAAGAGAGGCATGGTCTTGATCCTAATAAGGACTATCAACATCTAAAGAACTTATTTGTTTTGGTAGGATCAGCTTAGGGGGAGTTTGTAAGATAATATCAGAAGATTATAAGGCTGATGCAACCTAAAAAGCCAAAATAACCAATGGTCTTCCTGCATGCATGCACTGGACGTACAAGGTAGAAGTTGCTTCGGAAGTTTACACTCTCCATAAAAAATACTCTAAGTGTAAAATCTTCCAAAGCCAAAGTCCAAAATCTTCTGAAGCCAAAGATGACGTCTTCCGAAGCTTCAGAGACAAAGTCTTCTGAAGCCATTTTGCTGTGAAGACTGATTTCTTTCGAAGGCAGAGAAGACATGCTTTCTCTGATCTACTTTACATAAAGCTGACACACTTTCCGCTGCAACTCTAAAGACTCACCAACTTATATGAGTTGGTGAAAAGTCCATGCTTCTATAAACTGTAGATTAAGGTCTTTGTCTGTAACTTCCTACTATTGTACCTGTAAACATTTTTATATTAGAAACAGATATGAGCTATGGCATGTCATAGTCACTAGTCAAAAGGCAATCTGCCTTTTGAGTCTACATTGATCTTGTTGTCTAGATTAGTGTTTCCAACTGTCTTTCTAAGTATTGACGGTTGTAGGATGTAGTATAAAGTGTCTCAGGTCCTTGTAATTCTTTTATGCTTTGTAACACTTGTAATAGAACTTGAGAGCAATATACAGCATCATTGAAAACCATGCTTCTCTGTTGTGTTCTTAGTTATGTCTCACTACTTACTTGTGTTCTTAGTATCATCATACTCAAACCCGGTTCCCTATTTGAACTGTTAAGTGTTCTAAATCTCTCCTCATTGTAAGACTGATTGTATTGACCACCCTTCACACGGTCCTGCAGCGATCGTGGTTGCTGATGCCCTCAGCCAAAAGGAACGACCTGAACCTATTCGGGTGAAGGCTTGCTAGCTGGTTATGAAGCTGGATGTCATGGGTCAAATCAGAGAATTCCATGATGAGGCACTGAAAGACGACAGGATCAACTCTGAATGGATGAAGGGGCAGGTAACTAATTTAGGGGAGAACACCCTTGGTGTTAGAACCTGATCTGGTCTAATATGGATTCCTCGTTTTGGGGATCTGAGGGGAAGGATTATGGTTGAAGCTCACAAAACACAATATTCCATCCATCCTAGTGCTACAAAGATGTATCATGACCTGAAGAAGGATTATTGGTAGCCAGGGATGAAGCGTCAAGTGGTGGAGTACGTGAGTAAGTGACTGACTTGTTTACAAGTGAAAGCAGAGCATCAGAAACCATACGGGAAAATCCAACACTTGGATATACCCAAGTGGAAATGGGAGCACATCACCATGGACTTCATCATGAAATTACCTCGTACGGCGAGAGGATGTGATAACATTTGGGTGATTGTAGACCGCGGAGCTGTTCATCAAGGAGATTGTAACTCGTCATGGCGTGCCGGTGTCTATTGTTTCTGATAGGGACACTCGGTTCACATCCAAGTTGATGTGATGGGAACGAGGTTACACATTAGCACAACTTAACACCCTCAGACAGACAGTCAATCAGAACGGACCATTCAGACCTTGGAGGACATGCTCCGGGCATGCATTATTGATTTTGGTGGAAGCTGGGATGAACACCTACTGTTGGCATAGTTCTCCCATAATAATATTATCATGCAAGTATAGGCATGCCACTATTATAAATTTTGTATGGGAGATGATGCAGAACCCCAGTGTGTTAGGGTGATATCGGGCAGAAGGAATTGGGAAGTATCGTGATCATTGAGGCCATGTCGGAGAAGTTGGAAAAGATCAAGGCGTTTATGAAGGCAGCAAAGGACCGGCACAAGTCCTAATAAGAGAAGGAGGCCAATTGAGTTCCAAGTGGGAGGTAAGGTGATGTTAAAAGTATCTCCTTGGAAAGGGATTATCAGGTTCCGAAAGTGAGCAAAGTTAAGCCCAAGGTATATCGAGCCATTCAAAATCATTACCAGAGTTAGTGAAGTGGCATATAGGCAGGAACTTCCTGATGAGCTGCATGGGATTCATCCTACATTCCATGTCTCTCATTTACGAAAGTGCTTGGCGGAAGGTGACGTTTGTATTCCTCTCACAGACATTGAGGTTGATGAAAGGTTGAATTACGTGGAGCAACCAGTGGCTATTTTGGACTGGAAGGAGAAATGGTTAAGGAATAAAGTGATCAGCCAAGTAAAAGTGCAATGGAAGCATCGCAAGGGATCGAAGGCCACTTGGGAGTTAGAGGAAGAAATGACCCAGATCTCTTTAAGGAGTGATAGGTTTCGGGGACGAAACCTATATAAGGGGGGTGGACTTGTAACACCCGAAAATTTAAAAAAAAATAGAAAATAAAAGTAAAGGAGCAAAAAGGGGTTTTTATTTCAAAAAGCAAGGGTTAAAAGTGTACAATAGGCAAACCGGCCCATAATGGGTTAAAAAGGAGGTAAGGCCACCCATACTCTCCCCATGCACTCAAATCGTATGACTGGAGTGAGATAAAGGACTCCCACCGGTTTTAGAGTGAGAAAGTAGAAGAAATCTTTAAAAAGGTAAGATTTTAATAGTGTTTCTTCTCGGATTTCTGTCGGGTTCAAACTTCTGGACTGATTTCTATGTGTTTCTATGTGTTTAGTTGCTTCTTTACATGTGTTTAGGTGTTAGAACTCCAGGTTTGCTCTCAGGTTTGTGGTGTTTTGCTCGAAGGCTGTTTAAGGTGAGTTCTAGATCCCCTCTTTTATATGTTTTCTACTTTTTTGGGGTTGATATGTGTATTAAAACTATGTTTCTTGTTAAACTATGTTTTTCCATGATGAAGATGACTTTTACGAAAATATGGGTGTTTTTAAAGATTTCAGTGTTGATAACTGATGTTCATGATGATCTAAGTGTGCTTCTTGTAGATCTAAGCTAGGTTTACATTTTAAGATGTTATATGAGACTAGAATTCACATATGCAGGACATAAGTGTTAATGCAATTGTTCGCTATGGACCTTGGTCGTCCGCTGTGGACTTTGGTCGTCCGCTGTGGACTTTACTCATACGCTGTGAACACACTTAGTGTTTAGTTCATCTGCTACAGACTTTGTTCGTCCACTGTGGGTTTTGGTTGTCCGTTGTGGACTCTTAAATTTTAAGTCATCCGCTGTATATCTATTTCATGCTCTGTGAACACTTAGGTTTATTCTAAAATTTTGGGAATAGAAATTAAGTGACCGGTACTTATGATTTAATGGAAGTTTATGCTTGTCTAATGTTTCTAAGTGTGAGATATAAAAGTCAAATCAAGTTGCTTCCGAAGGAGAAGGACAAGTTTTCTTCCAAAGTTTATTTCTTCCGAAGCTTATTTCTTCCGAAGCTTATTTCTTCCAAAGCTTATTTCTTCCGAAGCTTATTTTTCTTCCGAAGCTTATTTTCTTCCAAAGTTTATTTCTTTTAAAGTTTATTTCTTCCGAAGGTTATTTCTTCCGAAGCTTATTTCATCCGAAGGTTATTTTTCTTCCGAAGCTTAGTTTCTTCCGAAGCTTATTTTCTACCGAAGCTTATTTTCTTCTGAAGCTTAGTTTCTTTCGAAGCTTAGTTTCTTCCGAAGCTTGTTTTCTTCCGAAGCATATGGTTGCCTTCGGAAGTATTAGTTTTAGTGTTGAGTTTGCGAGTTGATAGTTAGCATAAGTTCAGGGGCTTAAATTGCATGTTTGATTCTTTTCTTATGTGCTACTATTATGAATATTAATATTTCATGTTATGTGATTTTAATGACTGGATACCTTAAAAGTATTATTCATAAAAAAGTGGTTAGAAAGAAATAAAAGAAAGATAGCGTAACTTAATGAATGTTATCCCCGGGCCCTTATGAAAAGCCTTGCAAGCAAAACAAATGGAGGTTCACGACCCTAGGTGTCGTTTGCTCAACTGATGTGTGGTTGTTTCAGTCCAAAGGATGCACATCTAGGTTCTAATCCTTGTGATTGACCAATAAATAAAAGAACCTGTATTCATGAGCAGGCTTCGTGCCTAGCAGTGTGGGTCAACTGTCAGGAGTTAGCTACCACTTATAAATATGTACTGACAGGGGTTCAGCATTTGTTGCCAACCAACAATGTAGGCTCTTGCTTTGTGCAATCCTAAGTTAATGAAATAGAAATATAATGAAAGAATGAATGATGACGAATCTCTTAACGAATGATTATGTATAATGATGGATGAACACCAAGTGAAGCTTACAAAATTTATATTTTTCTATATTATCAAAACTAGAACTCACTCAGCAATACTGACTTTTTATATGCATATCAGTTGGCAGGTAATGATGTTGTTGGGGCTGGCACGAGGTTGAAGCTACAAATAAAGACTGGCATCCATGTTATGCATAAATGATAATTTTGTCTTGTAATAGAACTAAATGCTCTTTTGAAACTTGTAACAACAATTAATTTCTTGGCAAAATTTATTAATAATGCATGAAATGGCTTTGTTAATTTATGTAGTGAATGAGCAGTAATATTATGTATCTAAAAAGGTCAATGACCTTATAAGTAATTAACTTTTTTACATGTTAATGCGTTTAAATCTTTACCAATTTAAAAAAAAATGTAACAAATGGAAACTCTATAATTTCAAATTTATATAAAGACATTAAATGCTTTTACTCCGATTTAAAGTAAAAAGGTAAATCACCTTCAAAGTAATGTATGTTTTACAAGTTAATGTGTTTAAATCCTTACCAATTATAACAATGGAAAAATAAAAATCTATACTTATTTATAAAGCAATATCTTTAGGGTCACATGTTATGTTTATAGGTCTTTATAAAAATCTATACTTATTTATAAAGCAATATCTTTGAATAATTGATCACTTAATATGAGACATATATTATACTATTATTATGTTTTGTACTAATTGCCAAATGCTTTCTTTGTTATATGAAAAACTATACTATGAAATAATCGCTCGGGTTGAACTATGTTCATATGAAAAAGAAAATTGCTTTTGAGATATTATATTAATAAATCTTTTGTGAAAACTATGATGTGAAACTTTTAACTCTATATTGTATATCTTAAACACTTTATTATTTGGAACTTTTAATTTTATATGTTTTTGGGACCTTCGACAACTTGATTTATTATTATCATATTTTTATCTCAAAGTTTCATATACAAAATTAGTGTTTCAGTTCCTTTATTTTAAGTGTTAAAAGACATAAAGACAAGGGAGAAAATCAATGACATTAGTTACAATAGATGGTGTTATGTTTAGTATAACTTGAGTTAATCTGATTTTGGCTCAACTGTTTCATAAGTAAAATTCAATCTTTACGTTGTGTTGTATATGATCAAAATTATAGATGAGTTAAAATTATTATTTTTAGATAAGATAATAAACTTACGAATGTTACATTAAGTATTGTATACAAACAAATATTTAGATACTTCAAATTATAAATCTAACTTTTTTTTATTTCACTTTCATATGAAAAAAGTTACTTCAGTAATAAAAAATATACATAGATTTATGATTTGCATCAGCGATGTGTTTTGCAATGACAATAAAAAAAGTTAAAGATAATCACTATCCAAAGTTGGTTTATTTTTTAAACAAACAATATTCATACATGGTTAACCTATATTGAATTATCTTGAGTAATTAACAGTAGAGACCGATTAAATTATTAGATAAAAATAGTATAGTTACCAACGTAACATCAAATATTGTATAGAAAGAAGTTTTCGAATGTTTATGAATTTCAAGTATTGGTTTGCATGTTCAATTGCATTTGTTTATTACTTAAATTATTATTTAAGTTCATTTCATTTCACAAAATATACTATTTAGAGTTATAAGCATTGATAGAAAAAGAGTACTAATATTAGATGTAGATAATGTTATCAACATTATGCAAAATATTATCAACAATATTCTAACTTAAGAATTTATTTACTCAACTTATTTTATTGATTCAACCCGTGTAGTACATGGGTGTTATTAACCTAGTTACCCTATATATTAATTTATGTAGCGAATAAATAGTAATTTTGTGTATCTAAAAAGGTCAATCACCTTATAAGTTGTTGGTCCATTTGATTGTTAATCAGTGCAAATGATTTAGGAAAACACACCAATCCCACTATATTAGCAACAATCTATCAATAATCAAAAGATAAGTTTTAAAAGTTTTTTATAATTTCCAAACAAACACAATGAAGATGAAACAAAGGCTCAAGTATGATAACAATAGACTTCCAGCCAACACACTACAATCACAGAATCAAAATAATACGATCTCCATTAGGTTTTGCCAAAAACTCCCTTACAATGAATGAAACTTACAATATATAAGTTGAATTGCAAAACTGTCTAGACCAACATCTAGTTTCACCCGACAACAAAACACAGTTTCGCCGGGTGACCTAGATCAGCTGACTACGAGCGAAACTCAGTTTCGCTTGTAGTTTCGCTGGGTACAAAAACTTCAAAATACAAAATACAAACGAAGTAAACTAACATTCATCCTATTACGTTAATAAACAAAATAAACATAATCAACAATGGTGAGTCCAACCTATTCTAGATCATCAATACTCCCCCTAGGTTGGACCTCACTTACTTGATCTTCTGGATCAGCTCCGGCTTATTCTTCAGCTTGATAAACATCCTCCGCAGCTTAATTTGATGTTTCCACTTCAGCTCCGGTTGTACTCTCTTCCTCTCCCCGTGCACTGGCCTTTTCAAATTTCTTTGTCAAATCCTGCACTTCCATTCTCAGTTCGTCAGCTTTAAGTACTTTCTCTGCTAGCTTCCTGACTTTAGCCCTTACCTCGCGAGGCTTGTTTGCAACCCTCATGAACAGGCTTGATTCATTCCTTGTTTCAGCTCCGGCTCCAGCTTTTATGTGATTTTCACACAGAACCACCAAATCCTCATCACAGAAAGAAAACACCTCCATTGGATCAAATAATTTGATTTCCTTGCCATCCTTCACTCTAACCACCACTTCTCCCGTGTTGTTGTCATAGAACCACTTTTCAAACTTCTGCAACCTCAAAGGTTGTGGATTGGGTACCCTCACTCTGTCCACAGACTTTGTTGGTTTTAACTTCAATACAATTTTGCCTTTTCTAGTCACCCAATCCATGTCCTTCTTTGATCTTCTCCTTTCAGTCTTCATGTATCCAAATGTTTGAAAGTTGTCATTAAGCCCCGTTTTAATTTCTTGTTCCAGTAACGTAGCCCTCTCACTTAGGTTTGAATTCAGCAGAGGAATCTCAGCTAATCTTCTTAAATCCCATCTTGGCAAGATCTTGAATACCTTCCTTTATGTAGGTATGAAATCCACCCTCCTCTCCTTTTGATCATAAACATTTTCAATTCATTATTGTACTTCCAGCTGATTATCTTCTTATCAGATTGCTTTCGGCTTGGTTCTTTAATATTTTGAAATAAAGGGGTTAGCTGTTCTGGTTCCTTTTCATTGATGAACCATTCTTCCTTGTCCATCTCTATGATGTCACCCTCAATAGAACTCATCTGAGCCACGTATGTCATTGGTCGCTCGTCTACCTCATAGTATTCGGGCTCAGAGTCATAATCCACTAATTTCTCCTTAATCTCTTCTTCTTCGTCTATCAACTTCAACTCACCATCTTTCCTTCCTGCTCCATCTCTTACTTCGTTAATCACTTCATCTCCAGTCAAATCTACATCTATGTCAAATCCCAAATCGACAAAACGAGCTTCTACGACTTTACTTTCATTTCCTTCAGCACCTCCTTCACCACTTTCTTTCACAACTCCTGCCTATGTATCAATATCTCCAGCTCCAACTTTTTCTAAATCGACTCCCGACTTATCGACACCCCTCACATCAACACCTGAGCCACCAACACCAGAACCACCAGCACCACTACCACTAGCATCCAATCCTGCTCCACTTGAGCCCACTCCTACCCCAGCTAAACTTCTCGCTTTCAGAAATGTATACTTTGATGTTACAGTGAGATCATCTAACTTAGCTTGAGTTAACTGATTAGGTAGGCCAGCATTGGCTTTCAACTCGTTCACTTCCTTGAGTAGCCTCTTGATTAGCTCTTGTTGGTCTACATCAAGCTCTTCATGCTCTCTGTCACCTTATGCTTTGTTCTCCTTTCAGTAACATTAGCTGGCTCACCCTGATATGCCTTCTTCTTTGTTTGTTTCTCCCTTTACACCCTTAGTTCCTCTTCAACCTCATCAATCTCATCATCAAAAATGTACTCTTTTTCTTTAGCATACCTTTTCCTCTTCTTGATTGCTTTAGCCTATTTTTCTTGATTCGCTTCAGCATTTTTGTTTTTAGTCTCAATCAATCTCCTGATGTAATTCCACCTATCAGCAGGGTACATGTTTTCCCATAGATATGTGATCTTCCCACTGCAATCGTGCCTTATAGCTGAGCAATCTGCAAATATCCTGGTATTCATCTGAACCAGTCTCTTTATCTCTCCATGTGTAGGCATATTTGGAATCAAATCATTTATCAACATCTATACAAATCTTGGATATAACAGCCATTTATCCTTCTTTATTGCCATTATGTTTTCAAACATGCAATCAAATATCAATTTGGCAATGTTGGCCTTCTGTCCTCTGCAAAACAGGATCATAGCCCTAGCCCAATACAAGTTTAGCCCATCAAACCCTCTTTTTCTATGGTCCAGGCACATGCTAAACACGTGTGCTATGTATCTCCATTCCTTAGATAGGAAGGACTTCTTGATCTCTTTTTTCTGGAGCCAAAAGGAGGTCCTTCATAACTGATGCTCCTAAATGTATCTAGCACTTGTGCATTAGACAACACCACCTCATCTACATAGTCATCCTCGAGCCTCAACACCCTGGCTATAGTCTCAACAGTAATGGCTATGTTGTTGCCATGGACTCTAGCTCCATTCCGATATGAATTAGACCCAGGGTCATACTCAGCAGTTCTCCAAAAGTCTCTGATGTGAAGATCATATATAGTGGGCATATGAGATATGGTATAGCATATAGGGGACTCCTTCAGCCATTTGATGCAGTCTCTAAAACGAACAGCTTTGGGTTGCTATCATCCGATAGTGCTACTACGTTGTTTCTCTCGTCAAACTTTAAGTTTGTCATCTTAACTGAAAAATAAACAGAGGTGGGTTAGTTAAAGCATTGATAAAAGAATTAACAATAAAATGAAACAAAACATAAGAAAATTTTGAAATTTCAACAGTTTCCCCCACAAAGGCGAAAGTATAGATTCGCAGTTACCCAGACACAAAATCATGTGTCCGAGTGATTTTATAATTTCGCTGATGTCGAAATTATAGTTTCGCAGCAGAGAAATTATAGATTCGCTGAGACTCAGACACAAAATCATGTGCCCGAATGAATCTATAGTTTCGCTAAAACTATCCTGGCGAAATTGTCAAGTACGCATGGACAACGTAATTTGACAATTTCGCTCGAAACTATGAACTTTCGTTAAGATTCGCTGGTTAATCTTTTAGTTTCACTGAACGAATCAGCAAAACTCTGACCCAGCGAATCAACCTAAAACCAAAATGCATTGGTCAAAATCGCGATTAATTTGGTTGAATGAGATTGAAACACTAACCAATAGGCTAAGAACCACAAAATCGCAATCGAAATCAACAAAATAGCAGTTCAAATGAAACGGTTTAGAACTATGGCTAGTTTCGAAGGTGAGCAAAAGTGAGAAACTGGTCTCACACTATTCTATTTATCCACCTTAGATTCACTGGCAGCGAAACTATAGTTTCGCTTGGCAAATATATGAAATCATGATGCTCAGAACTGAGAGAGTGTGTCCGAGCGAATCTATAGATTCGCTAAGCGAAAGAGCCAGCAAAACTTAGTTTCGCTGAGACCTAACACTTAATTTTTTTTAAGTATTAAGCTTTCGAGAAAAAAAACTTCTTCGCCCCACAAAACCAAAAAGAAACAAAATAAAAATTAAAAATTAAAAATAAAAATAAAAATAAGAAATAAGATAAAATTAAGAATAAAAGCATAATCACTTCTTTTTCAAGAAGTTTTTCAGAGACTCATAGATTGGCGGGATTGCTGATATGTTTATCCTTTTAAACCCATGCCTTATTCTTTTAAACGCGTAATCTGCAGCTGCCTTTATCATGTTTTGGATTAATTATAGAAACTCTAGTGACTTGGTCCCCACAGACATTTGGCAAAAGACTTATCCTATCCTCATGGTTTATTTAGCAATATGATTAACTCTGCTTGATTTTTTTGGGATTTTAACAATGATCTTAATTTAAGAATAATGTGCCTTTATTTTGGAAAACTGATGATGAGAGCTCCAGGTCTATACTCATATATTATTGAAGCTCTTAAAAGATTAACATTTTGTCTTTATGTGTTTTTCATCATAGTATAGGGACTTATTTTGTAAATATATGTTCCTTTGTTTCTTGATAGTATAAATAGGATATTTTATGATTGTGCAGAAAAGACTAGAGAATACAGACGTAGATGAACGAACTGTAACCCTTACACATTGTATCCTGTGCATTTGCTATCAATGAAATCTATGAATTTTTTTGATGTAATTGCATGTTTTTGATTACTTTGTGTTTGAATTGATCATTGCATCATGATATCATCACAGATTCGATCCTTTTGAACCGATCAATTGGTATCAAAGCCTTCGGTTCAGTGATCAAAGCTTATCAACATTTTTGAGCTTTTTGAATCACTTGAAACCTGTGTTGATTGCAACTAGATCAATTAATTGTTGTTTTCAGTTGTGTTTCATCCATAGAAACATGATTTGAATCACAATTTGGTGTTCAATTCGTTCAGATCTAAGGAATTGATCAAATTTGTGTACGAACTGTGTTCTTCAGTTTTGGACTTCAATTCAATCAGAAAATTGATTTGTAGTTGTTGTTTGATCAAATTGAAGATTGAGGATTGTTAATCGACCTAATTAATACCAAATTAGAAGTTTTTAGATCAATTGAACAAGTTTTGAAGATTTTCATAAGATCTGAGTTCGTTGGAGAAGATGAATTAGGCGCATGTGGTTGAAAAACTGCTGAAAATTGACCAAGTGTCTAGACGCATCACAACTGTTTGGGTGTTTTAGCACTGTTTAGGCATTTTACCAATATTGGGACGCATTGTGACTGTTTGGTCACATTGAGACTTTGTTGAAACCAACTAATTCTAGGCGCACGAGGACTGTTTGGACGTTTTTAACCCAGGCATTTGACAACTGTTCGGGCGTTTGACAACTGTTCAGGCGCTTCATCACCAGGTGAAACCCAGGCGTTTCATAACTGTGTGGGCATTTGAAGACTATTTAGGCGCATCATCAGTTGAGCGTTTCAGAATTAAACTAAGGCATTCCTTAGGCGTTTCTACTTCAAAGTCAGGCATTTTAGAACTATTCAGGTGCTTGGACACTCAGACTTATCGGTAAACACTTAGAAATCTTTTCAAAAACTAAAATCCAAAAATATTTTCATTTCATAGTTTTATTTCAAAAATTAAAAACAACAAAAACAAGTCATTTTCTTAAATTCAAAAATACAAAATGGTTAAGTCTGAAGATTCTGAGAACAGGGTTCCAAAGCTAAAGAACAAAGCTGATTTCAAGAACTGGTCTTTAAGGTTGAAGCATCATCTAAACTCTATTGGTACTGACTTGTGGAAGTCAATAGAGAAAGGATCTTATATTCCAATCACATCTAATGGTCCTGACAGAGGATTTGTTTATACAAAAGACTCTCCAGAACCTTATCCAGAGGATGGTCTGCAAGGTGATGACTTAAGAAAGGTGAAGAATGACATCAAATCTTATTTATTGATGTGCAAGGGATTACCATTAGAAGACTTGACTAGACTTGATGGTTATCAAACTGGGTACACTATGTACAAGGCTTTAAAGACATTTGTGAAGGTGGTAAAGAGATACAAGATCTCAAAAAGTAGAAACTCAAGAGGCAATTGGAGTTATTTGAGCATCTTTCTAGGGAAATAATTAATCAAATGATGAACAGATTTGTGCAACTAACTACTGAGATGTCAACTGCTGGTATCAAAAATGATCTCAAAGATTTAAATTACAGACTTCTCAATGCTCTTCCATCTTCATGGAAACAGACAGTTACTCTGTTAAAGCATACTGAAAAGTTTCCTATGGATCTAGATCTTTTGATTGCCAAGATTGAATCAGTTGAGATTGATGAGAGCTCCAGAAATAATGATAGAGCTACATCAATGTCTCAGTATAAGTATGTTGCATCTCCAGCTAACACAATGGAGAATACTTTTCTGGCAAAAGATGATAACTCACCAGAAGACGAGGGTGATTTATTCGTTGGAACTAGTTTCTTTACAAATTCTTCTTACACAAGTGCTCATGTTTATACAACTCAACCTCAAACTCAGTCTCCTCCTAAAACTCAAACTCCTAAACCTCAAACTGAGACTTCATCTTCTAACTCTGTTAAAACTAGCAAAGTTAAAGATGTTATTAATATCCTTTTACAGGATGATGAGTCAAAATCTACTTTTACTGCTTTTATGGCAAGTTTTCAAGCTTATCAAGGTAGTCATCCAACCCAATTAGATCTTGTTTTGCAGGATTTGTTCGAGATGGATCCTGATGATGTGGAAAAGATGGACTTGAATTGGCAAATGGTGATGATTGCTTACAGAACACAGAAACACTCTTATGTTAATAAGAACTACAAGCCAAGTGCAAACAAAACTGTTGGCTTTGACAAATCAAAATCAAGGTGTTTCAACTGCAACAGTTATGGTCATTTCCCAAGGGAATGTAAAGCTCCCAGAAACCAAGGAGGAAATGGTCAAGCAGGTTCTAGTAGTCAAAGATATCATCAGCAGTCTCAAAAAACCTTCCAAAAGCCTTATCAGAGTCTTCTTATTCCAGAACTTAAAGATGAATCAAAATCATCTGAAGAGCCAAAGAAAGCTCTTGTTGTTAGCATCAAAGATGGATATGACTGGAGTGCTTATGCTGAACAATTTACAGCTGATCTAACCTCTAGTTTATCTCTTGTTACAGATCTTCAAAATGAAGACTGGTCTGAAGATAATGATTCTAAGGCTGATGGTGATTCAGAAAATGATGATGAAGACTATGACTGGAGTGACAAATCTGACCCAAAAGAGGATTCAGAAGAAATTGCACTCATGGTGCAGTCCGAACAACCAAAGGTTGAGCATCCATCATCTGACTCTGAGACTTCATCTTCAAGTTATCCTGAAATTCCTGTCGAAGTCAGAGAGAAAATGTGCACAAAGCATGTTTTGACCAAGTTGAGCATTACAGAACATATTCATTCAAAATCTATGACAAACTTAAACAAGAAGAAGTAGTGCACAACAAACTGAAAAATAATCACAAAATCTCTGATGAAAAGATCTTATCTTTACAAACCTTATGGAATAAAACTCTAAAAGAACTTGAACTTGTGAAGAAACAACTTGAGGAGATGACTAAAAATTTAGAAGAAGAAAAAATAGCTCATGCTGCAACTCAGGTGGATCTAGCCAAAGTTAAAAGTTCAAAAACAGTTGTTGAACAATTGGTAAGTAAGAGGAAAGACAAACAAAAGGTCTAGGTTTCACACATGAACCAATGCCTGAATCTATTACAAACACTTTACCAGAAAACTTTAATACGCATGATCACTCACCTGAAAACAAAGCCAAGCTAAAAGCCTTTCAAAACAAGAAAAAGAATTCTGAAAGGGATGAAGAGAAAACAAATGTTGAGATATTTGAGGAACAAGATTCTGAAAAGATTAAAAATGGTCATCCAGTGAAAGTTAAATCTTACGAACCACGACCCAAAAAGCATGTTGTTGAAGAAATCATTGTTAAGAATGACAAACAAAACTCAAAGAATAAAGAGAAAGCAAAACCAGATGAAGTAACATCTGAAGATTCATTTTCTTACGGATTAAACAATCCAAACTTTATTAAATGGTAGAAAGAACAAAAAGATAAAGAAACTGCAAAAGAGTCTTCTACTGAAGATGTTCAATCCCAAAGCAAACAAAGATCATCAAGATCGAGAAACCAAAGAAGGAGACAGAAAAATGCTAAATCTAAAACATCTCAAAATAAAAGTTAAAATAATCAAACTCAAAGAACAAATCAGACAAATCAGTTTAAACCAGTAAAGTTTGTATCTGCGGGTACTTTTGACATGAACAAAATTCTAGAAATCAAATCTAACTCAAAGAACAAATCTAACTCTGATCTGAAAACAGATACAGGTCCTAAGTCTTCTGCTGTCAACAAAAGATTTGTACCTAAAGAGTCAAGAAATGGTGCTAATGAGCAAAAGTCAAAACCCAAGTTTCAAAAGAACAAACTTTTTAATAAAAAACAACATATTAACTTTTCAACTCCTAAATCAAAGCAAGGATCAAATGTGGCCTCCACATCTAAAGTTAATCAACAGTTGTTTAAATCACAACAATGGTACTGTGAAATATGTGATATGTACAATCATAAGACTGAAGAATGTTTCTTTAACAGGTATTGTCACATATGTGATATGAAAAATCATTCAACAGCTGATTGTTATTTCAACAAATATTGTACCTATTGTGATGAAATAACTCACAAAACTGAGAATTGCTACTTCAGAAAGAACTCACTGAGGAATGGATATGTTAATCCACAGTTAAGGAATGGATATTCCAATCCACAATTTCAAAGAAATGAAAGTGTTGGTTTTCAAAGATTGACAAAACAACCTTCCTTAGGCTTGAGATCTTTTCAAAGGAATGATTCTGATTATGATGATTCTTATGCTGTAAAACCAAAGCAGTATAATCAAGAAAAATTCATTCCATGATCTGTGAGAATGAACAATAGGAAGGTTGGTAAACAAAACTTTTCTAAAAAGGTTTACTCGGATGGGTTGAATTATCTTGATGATGATCTTAGAAAATGTTATCATGCTTTAAGAACTAAACAAATCAAAGATAATCAAAAATTTGTCAGGAACGGAATTGGTAAATTTGTCAACAATAAGCCTGATTTGAAAAAGCTTCACTTTAAACAGTTTACTATTATTGATAAATTTGTCAAGCCCAAGACCATCTCGGCTTGGGTTGATAACTCAACTTAATTCCTTTTGAAATGCAGGTATTCCCAAGAAGACCTAATAACACGTGGTATGTTGATAGTGGGTGTAGCCGACATATGACAGGCAACCATGCCTTGCTGCAAGATTTTAAGTTAAACGATAGTACTTAGTTTTTAGGTCCCAGATTAGTCTTGTGGCAATGTAAGAAATAAACAAATGTCTCTGTTTCAACCGTAGAAGCTGAGTACATAGCTGCTTCAGTAGGATGTTCTCAAATCCTTTGGTTACAAAACCAACTGCAGGATTACGGGTTCAAATTTCTTAAAACTCCTATTTACATTGATAACACTGCTGCTATGTTCATTACAGCTAATCCTATCCAACACTCAAAAACAAAACATATTGAAATTCGATATCATTTTCTCAAAGATAAGTCTAAAAAAGGTTTCATAATTTTGATTCAAATCACAACTGAAAAACAGTATTTGGTCGAGTCAATTGGACTTATTAATCATGTTTAAAAAACTAGTTTTGAGTTTAATTCAGTTGTCTGATTTATTAAAAATGATAAGAACCCTTCCTTAGCTTAATCTTAAATATAAAGAAACTGTCAAAGTTAACTGCCTGATTGTATATATTGTGTGCGCATGTTCAATAGAAAATGAAAAAAAAATTACAAAAATAGAGTTTTTTTGTTAGTTAATTGTTTAGGACTGAATCTATCTTAGCAATTTGTGCGAAATGATAGATACATTAGTTTTGATCAGTTGCATACTTCACTCGCTACTAAAGTCTGACGTGATCAGATATGATGTGCAGGTATGTTCATGTAATTATACTGAAAAAGTAAATTCTTTTGATCAGATATGATGTGCAGGTTTGTCTATTTTAGTACCAATGAGTAGTGTTAACTTCTCAAATTGATTGCTTGTAAAATCATAAACTCACACCTGGTGGCGATATGAATAACCATTGAGCTCCAATTATTTAAAGCATCTATTCACTTCACTGTTATGAGTCATCATAAACCTGAGGTTACGAGATATCCCTTGTTATAAGTCACTACAGACCTGGGTATTCTCTCTTGATACAAAAGATGCTAATGTGCACAATCTAAACATGAGATCTGGTTATAAGTATATGTCAGGTTAACAAGTTGAGAAAAGTGATTTCTTGCATATCTTAACGAGGGTTTAACTCTCTAAGTCTAAGTGTGACTTACATAATGTCATATCTAATCATACCTTAATCAATACAAGAATTGAAAAAGTAAGTGTGCTGAGTATCTTGCCAAAAGCACTCATTTTCTGTCCTTAGATCTCGTGTCTCCTTTGCTACAGAAATACTGACCTAGAACACACTTGATCAGGATTTAATCACTGTCTACGACTATCCATCATTTTATTTTCTTTTAATGTGCTGATCTTAGCTGATATGATCTCACTGCAGGCATGTGATTCAAATATATATAAAAGATTTTTATTTTTCTTTACTTTTGAAATTTGTATGATTTTCTGTGTGCAGGAATGTTGACAATGATTAGTTTCCACTTCTTGCAAAGTCAAAGAAACTTCTAAGTTTGTAAAACTTAAAAGTTTAGGGGGAGTAAAAATGAAAAAGAGAAAATAATTGAATTTCAAAAAGTGGAAAATCAAAAATAAAGTTTTTTGGATGAAAGGATGAAGATGCAATTTCAAGCATGCGTGTTTGATATGATGTAAAAATGAACCTGAAAAAGAATTCAAATTCAGTGGAAAAGCTTCTTGCAATCAAAATAAGACTATTTGTTTTGTAAAAGTTATATAGAGACTAAAATGACTGGAAATTGTTTTGTAAATTTCGAATGCAAAAAATGTTAAAATTTGAGGGTCAATAATGTAAATTTTGAGTGATAGTCAAAAAAATTGACTACGAGTTAAAAAATTTTTGACTAAGTGTGAACAGTTCTAATGTGCTTAAACAGTGTTTAGATGGATGGTATGAAAATTTCAAGTGTCAAGACTCATGGAAGGTTTCTCATGCGCCTGAATAGTACTTATAAGTCTAAATCAAGAGTATGATGAATTTCAGAAAATTGTACACGTGTTGGGCGTTTCATTCAAGCTCATGCGCCTAAACAGTTGTCATGTGACTGAAAAATGGTTGTGTTGGGCGTATCATCTTATGCTCATGCGCCTAAACAATACCAGACTTTCCTAGTGGTTACACGTTTGAATGTAAAATACAAGTGTTAGGCGTTTCATCAAGTCTCATGCGCTTGAAGCGCCTAAACAGTGCTTATGCGTCTGAACAGTGCTCATGCGTCTAAACCTCATGCGCATTCACAATGCTCATGCATCTGAAAACTTGGTGTGAAATTTAGTCTCATGCGCCTTCACAGTGCTCATGCGCCTAAAAATTTTCACATATATATACAATTCTTGTGTTCTTTTTCATTTATTCACTCAAATCCTCTTATTCACTCACTCGAACACCCGATACACTCATTCATTAAACATTCGATTGTTATCAGTTAATCTTTGTTATATATAGGTATCATAAGAGAATTTGATTGCCGAGGAGTCTTCACTCAAAGTTATCAAACTTTGTGCTAATTCACCTATTCATGTGCCAGATGAAGGTGGAAGATCAACAAAAATGCTATAGTCCTTTCTGAGATCTTGAATGCTGAGCAGATCATAGAATCTTTGAAAGAAGTTCAAGTCTGCATTCAAGAAGCTTTGTGAGAGTTAGAACTCTACAAATAGAAGCCCGTGTTCAAGATCAAAGATGAGACAAAAGAGTTTAATGTGGACTGAAGACAATGTAAATCTTAGGGAGAGTATTGTTGAAGCTCTTAAAAGATTAACATTTTGTCTTTATGTGTTTTTTGTCATAGTATAGGGACTTGTTTTGTAAATATATGTTCCTTTGTTTCTTGATAGTATAAATAGGATATTTTATGTATTGTGCAAAAAAGACAAGAGAATACAGACGTAGATGAACGAACTGTAACCTTTACACATTGTATCCTATGCATTTGCTATCAATGAAATCTATGAATTTTTTGATGTAATTGCATGTGTTTGATTACTTTGTGTTTGAATTGATCATTGCATCACGATATCATCACAGATTCAATCCTTTTGAACCAATCACGTATAACAGACGAGATGATCATCTGAGCGTGCTGATGAGAGCTTTAGGTCTATACTCATGTATAACAAAGGAGATCATCTGAGCATGCTGATGTGAGCTCTAGGTCTATACTCATCTATAACAAAGGAGATCATTACTCCAGGTCAATGTTCAAACATAGCAGAGGAGATAAGTACGAGATATACTTCCGAAGAGCTAAAAGATGCTTCAATTTAGAGACTTTTCCGAAGAGCTAGACTAGAAGCATTTATTATGCTAACTAGAAGCATCATTTAGGACTTGGGGATTGGGAGATTTTGGGAATTTTTTTGGGAATATCAAAGCAGAGATTTGAAACACTCAACCCGTTTTTTACAAGGACTTGTAACTTTGTACAAGCCAAAATGCCAAGGGGATAATCCTTATCAGCAACTTCTTAAACTTTAATTTAGCTACACGATCACTGTTTACTTCATTTTCGGGCTGAACCTACCATGCATATCCCAACACAAGACTGTTAACCTCCTTCGAACTTCTTTTTCCGGGGTTCCTGAAGAGACAAAAATGAAAAACTTTAAGAGTTTAATCTTTATTCTCCCCCGAAATTTATATTTAACTACCATGTAAGAGAAATTTCTATTTTTCATATTTTTAAGGATCAAGAAGTAAAGGCATATGGGACAACAAAGTTTTTCAGAAAGAGTTTATCAAAAAAAATAGAAAATGAACAAAAAGAGTTATTTATAGTATTTACACAATTTGTTATTGAAAGAGTTTTCAAAAAGATATTAAACCAAGCATAGAGATCAATTCATAAAAACGAGATTTATCAAATGTTTTTATGAAAATATTTGCTCTTTGATTCTTTGTGTCAATTAGAATAATATCAATGAAACCCTTTTCCTGTGCATTCCGGATTGCATGAATCCTTGTTTCAATGTGCTTGGTACGAGTGTAATGAATTGGATTTTTAGAAATTCCAATAGCTGCTTCATTATCATAAAAGAGTGGTGAATGAAGAAAATAGATTCCATAATCCATCATCTGATGTTGAATCTAGAGCACTTGGCAACAGCAACTTGATGCAGCAACATATTCAGCTTCCCCTGTAAATAGAGATACTGTTGTCTGCTTCTTGCTCTGCCATGAAACAAGACAGTCCCCGTGATATTGACATCCGCCAGTGATGGATTTCCGGTTAATCCTACAACCACCATGATCACTGTCAGAATAAGCATGTAAATCAAAGTTCCCTCCTTTTGGATACCAAAGACCCAAACGAGATGAACCCTTTAGGTAACGAAAGATGCGTTTAACAGCTTTTTCATGGGATTCTCTTGGGTTGGCTTGATAACGGGCACAGTAGCACATGGCGAATGTAATATGCGGATGGCTAGCCGTGAGATACATGAGAGATCCAATCATAGAATGATAGCGATGAGCATCCACGGATTTCCCATTATCATCAGGAGTTAAGCAGGTTTCAGTAGTGAATGAAGTGAGTTCTGGATAAGCATCATCCATCTTGTACTTCTTGAGAATCTCTTGAATGTACTTTTCTTGGTGAATAAGAATACCATCAGGCTTTTGTTCAACCTGCAACCCTAAGAAAAAGCACATCTCCCCCATCATGCTCATTTCAAAGTGATCCTTCATCACTTCTTGAAATTCTCTACACACTTTCTCATTTGTTGACCTGAAGATAATATCATCAAAATACACTTAAACAATCAACATCTCTCCATCGACCTCCTTCTTGAATAGTGTCAAATCTATTATACCACAAGAGAAACCTTTGCTGAGCAGATATTGTGTCAGTGTGTCATACCAGATACGGGGAGCTTGATGCAATCCATATAATGATTTATCAAGTTTATACACTTTCTCTGAAAAATATGGATCCTCGAAACTTGGAGGCTGACAAACATAAATCTTCTCATTAATGTTCCCGTAGAGAAATGCAAACTTCACGTCTATCTGAAAAACTTTGAAGTTTTTGTGAGCAGCATGAGCAAGAAAGATTCTGATGGCTTCAATGCAGGCAACCGGAGCAAACACTTCAGTGTAGTCAATTCCCTCCTCTTGAGCATATCCCTGAACAACCAGCCTTGCTTTGTTTCTTATTACCATACCTCGATCATTTGGCTTGTTCCTGAATATCTATTTGGTACCAATGGGAAATTTGTTTGGAGGAAGATCAACTAACTTCTAAACTTTCAACTTCCTAAACTGCTAAAGCTCCAACTGCATAGATTCAAACCAACTGGGGTCTTGAAGTGCTGCTGAGATATTCTTGGGAACAATTTGAGATAAGAAACATGCATAGAGACATTCATTGATGTAACACCCGAAAATTTGTTTAAAATAAAGGAAAAAAAAGTATATTGAAAGGAAGGATAATTGGCACAAGTGAAGGGGGGTAAAATGTGCAAAGTACAAAACCTTATTATTATATGGTTTAAAAGGCATGGCCGCCCATGCCACCACTTTTTCACCTCTGTTTTTCCGCTGGAGCAAGAAAGAAGAAAGAAGAGCTGAAGTTTCATAGGTTCTTTGAAGAAGAAGCTGTGTTTTTGAAGGTGTGTATCTTTCCTGAGTAATTGGTTCGGTTTCAGCTGAATTTTTCAGCTTGTGAACCGATTCTTATGTGTTCTTTGTGCTTGATTTTGTGTTTTGGTGTGTTTAGGCATTTGAACTCCAGGTTGCTCTCGGGTTTGGTGGAGTTTTACTCGAAAGCAGTAGAGGTGAGTTCTAGGCCCCCTCTTTTAAATGTTTTCTGCTATTTCAGGGGCTGATTTGCATATTTAACTGATGTTTTCGAAACCAGTTATGCATTTTCATGTATGGTCGAACGATGATTGATGTTATGGTGTTTTATGTGCTTCTCTTGCTGATCGTTTAAGTTATGAGGTTCTCATGCGCATTCACTAAGTCTTCAGGCGCATTTGCTAAGTACTCATCCGCATTTGTTTTGCCCAAGCGCATTTGCTACAATGTCCATGTATATTGCTTTAGTCAACCGCATTCGTCTCATGTGCATATCCTGACACTTAGAAAATTTCCTGAGAATGTTCATCCGCATTTGTAGTACTCATCCGCATTTGCCTAAGTTCATCCGCATTTGTCTAAAGACTTAGAATTATTCTGAAATTTTGGGAATAGGATCTAAGTGTTAAGTATTGATGAATAAGGAAAGATTATACTTAGGGATTATCATGCTTGGTTCTTTCTTATGTGTTGCTTTCTCTATGTCTATAATATTGTCATGTTATGTGATTATGCTATGTGCATCTTAATAAGTATTATCCATAACAAGTGGACACGAAAGAATAAAAGAAGAACAGTGAAACTTAATGAATGTTACCCCGGGCCCATACGATGAATGAAAAATCCTTGCAAGCAAAATGAATGGAGGTGCACGGCCTTGTTGTCGTTAGCTCAACTGATGTGTGGTTGTATAGCCCATGAGGATGCACATCTGGGGTCAATCCTGGGGATTGACCAACAAATGAATGGGTTCCTAGTTAATGAGCGGGCTTCGTGCCTAGTAGTGTGGATCAACTGTCGAAGGCTAAGCTACCATGATAAACGTTTGCCGATAGGGGTTCGGCATCTGTTGCCAACCAACAATGTAGGCTCTTGCTTTGTGCAATCCTAGTTAATGAAAGAGAAAGATAAAGAAAGAAAGATAATGAATTATTTTATGATTGATTATGTATATTGTTGAATGATCACCAAATGAAGTTTACAAAGTGTATATTTTTTTATATATTATTAAACTAGAACTCACTCAGCAACGCTGACTTTTTATATGCATATCAGTTGGCAGGTAAGGATGTTGCTGAGGATGGCATGCGGGTGAGGCTACTTGGCGGGAAAAGGCTGGCATCCATTCGTGCATAATGATATGGTTGAATGAGTTCTTTTGTAATTGTAAAAATACAATGATGTATTATTTAGCAACATCAAATATTAATGCAAGAATGGTTTTTGACAACTTACTCCGCTGTGTTATTTCTATGAAATGTATTTATCTTATATGAAAAATGCTGTGATTGTCCAACTGTGAGGTCTCTGGGAACGCGGCCTTACAATTGATCAATCCAGACTAACTCCGAGTCCTCACACCATCAGTAATGGATCCAATGATATAATCATGTGGGTGATCTTTTAAGGTTTTGAAGGTAGTGGTAAGGGTTAATGGGTTGGATTGAGATGAGGATACAGTTTGTGATGGTTATGATGGTGAAGTTGGTTGTGATGAAGGAATTGGTTGAGGTGGAGGTGTAGGTGGAGGATCAAATGGAGGTGGAGGTGGAGGGTCAATTGGTGGTTATGGATGACTTTCAGGTGGAGGAATGATTTGCACATTGGTTTGAGGAATGACATCATCATAAAATACTGAAAGGTTGAATGATTTGAAGACAGTGTTGGAGTCATAGAACCATTCTGGGTCAGACCCCATGTTTGGTGAGTTTGACAATGTTTAATTACATGATCATCCTTCCCATATCTAAAATAATGAGATTTTAAACCTTTCTTCTTATATTTTGAAACATGAGTTTGATCTATTGATCTCTCTTCCTCACATTCAGACATACGTGAATCAGAATCACTATAAGAGTCATATGATTCTTTTTATTTTTCTTTTGTGACCTTATTTTTAGCAGGTTCTGGTTCATTTTCATCAATGTTACTAACATTTGAGTAAGTTTTGTCCTTTTCTTTAGGTTTAGAAATCCGAATTGGTGTAAAAGATAGAATTGGATGAGAAAAAAACTTCTCAAAACAATTTGATTTTGTTTGTCTATTTGAAACTTTACTTGAACAAGCATCATTTTCATTAACACAAGCATTTGAAACATCATGATTTGATTCATAAACATCTAAAGTTGAACACGCTGGACTAGAGCTAGAACTACACACACCATTGTCTATAATAGACTTTTGGGAAACAAATCTACTTAAGCTATTGTTTAATGAAGACTTTTTGGAATCATAAATGCTAATGCTAGAGCTGCCCAGACCACTACTTGCACCATAATCATACTCGTCTCAAATCTCCTTATGATTTACTCCCTTTAAACCTGTATACATACTGTTAGTATCTTTCTAAATTAATTCTTTAGTTGGATGAGGTGTAGGCATAGGAGAATAACAATAAGTACTCAGAGAAGGATAAACATGAGTGGTTTCTTCGCTTCCCAAACCAGTCTTAATTCTAGCCCCAGTTGTTTCTTGAAAAGTTCCTCATGTTTCATCCCCGAAATGGTCCATCTTTCAAGTTTAGTTTTCAGCTTGCTTGTTTCAAATTCAGTAAGTGCCACACGTTCAGTTAAAGCATTTATTTCAATGTTTCTTTCCAAAAGATTTCTTTTTAAATGCTTATTTTCCTTCAAAGCTTAATTTAACTTAACAAAACATTTAGACTCATTTGTTTTAAGTTCTTTGTTAATCTGTTTTAATTCCTTTTAATTTTCTAACAATAACCTGTTAGCTTTATAAACCCCAAATAATCAAATTTTATAGGGAGGAGAACACATGTCTTGGATTACCTCATAAGGAAGTCCCATAATTACTTTTTCAGCTGCTAAGGCTTTTTCACATTGACAAACTGGAGTGTTCCTTTTGTATTCTTCTTCCTCGTTTGCTTTCTTCTTTGCTTCCTTAGCTTCACTTACCTCTTTCTCTCCTTGATCAAAATTCTCCAGCTTCACTTCACTTGCTTCAACTTCTTGTTGTTTCCTGAATTCAGCAGCTTCACAAACTGTCAACTTTTCTTTAACAGCTTCACAACAACCCTTTTCTTCACGAATTTGTTGCACCCTATCTTCACAAACTGCTTCATCTTGAATTTCACACCTGAATTCCCTGAAAGGATCAAAATCTTCAACTGAATCCACATCACTATCCACCACCTCAGCCACCAGAGCATGATTAATCTCTTCTTCAGTTTCTTTGATTTCAGCACTCCAATCAAAGTTTGTGATTAGTGTTGTTTCCTTCTTTGGCTTGGCTTCTTATTTGTCAATGATCGAGATGACTTTTGAAGTTCCTAAAGTTCCTGGTTTAGTGATGATTGGAGATGGACATTCTCTTTTGAAGTGACCCAATTGTTTGCAGCTAAAACATCTTAATTTTGACTTATCATACCCAAGTTTTGAGTTTTGATTCTGATTGCCAAAGTTTCTCCTGCCAGTTCTTTCCATAAACCTTCTTGCACGCAACATGAGCATTGCCATCTGCCACTGGATATTAGTTTCTTCCAAGTCATCAGGGTCCACCTGATACATATCTTAACGATCATTCCTTTTCCTTTCAACTCCCCCCCAACCAAAGCTTCATAACTGTTTACAAACATTCCAAATAGTGCCATTGTATCAGACGGAACTTGAGTAGTGACTGATGCCTTTGAGTTTGAACTAACACTTGATAATCCACTACCAAACTTATCTGACACACCATATCCAGAAGACCCACCATAAGCTGCACCATACATTGAAGAGTTTGCAGCGGATGAAATCAATGCAGCATTTTGTGGATAAACTGTAGCTGGCACCATTGATTGATTGTATTCTCTCCTTTTCATGTCCAAATCAAATGACTTTAGTTTGTTCATCACATCCATGAGTTTATAATCAGTAAAATTTCTTTCTTGCTTCAATAGTCTGACTTGCAAGCTCCATTGTGGTGGAAGAGAGTCCAAGAGTTTTGTAACTCGTTCATAATCACCTAGCTATTCATCATATTTCTTTAAGTTGCTTGAAACAGAGAGAAATCGGTTGGTAAGATCAGTAAGGCTTTCATTTTTGTGTCCAACAAATGAATTAAACTCCTTTTCAACTTGGGCTTTCTTGTCCTTTTTTAAGTCTTCATTACCATCATAAAACTCACACAAAGAATCATACAAGGATTTTGCATTCTTGTGTTTAGCAAAATGGTTGTAGATGTCTTGAGATAAACACAGAGTTAAAGCCCCGAATGCTTTCTAATCACGATCGATTAACTTAAGGTCTCTTTCTGTAAAGGTTGATGGATTAGTGTTTGGGGAGGTAACTTGTCCGATAGTGACGGTAGGAGTATGTGGACCATTGACGATTGATTCCCACTGGTTGTGATCGGTGCAGTAGAAAAATGCTTTCAAACAACAATTCCAATCTTCAAAATGTCACCATTGATAAGCCTCGGTGGCCTATTGGGTGCTACAATCTCCAAATTAGAAATGGTGATATTTGTTGTCATTTTTTACAACCAGAAAGGTAATTTCGCTGGACACCTCTAATTTTGCTGGACACCTCTAATTTCGCTGCTACTTTCGCTGCTACTTTCGCTGAAAATTGGGCAGTAGTTTCGCTCGAACAGATGCTTGAAAACTCTAGTTTCGGCCACAAATTCGCTGAAACTAGTAGAACTTTCGTTCTGAAGTCAATTTGGCAGCACTTTCGCTTGTCTAGGCAATCAAGTGTCAAGAACTTTCGTTCAAAAGAGGTACTCTCGCTAAGTAACAAAGATCAATTTCCAAGATCACATATCGGTAGTTTCGCTGGAGCAGTGAGAGTTTCGCTGGATGAACTAGAAACCTTTTCGAACACAAAATCAACCAGAACTCACCCAAATCACAATGAATTAATGATTGGATGATTGGGATAGCTTCCTATACAAATACAAGATGATTCTCAATCGATTTCCATACTAAAATCACACAAAATAAGATCCAAAATGAATGGAATAGTGTTTTTGGCTAAAAACCCATCAAAACTCAACCAATCAAGAGCACTAAGGCTCTGATACCATATTGTTGGTCCATTTGATCGTTAATCAACGCAAATGATTTATGAAAACACACCAATCCCACTATATTAGCAACAATCTATCAATAATCAAAAGATAAGTTTTAAAAGTTTTCTATAATTTCCAAACAAGCACAATGAAGATGAAACAAAGGCTCAAGTATGATAACAATAGACTTCCAGCAAACACACTACAATCACATAATCAAAATAATACAATCTCCATTAGGGTTTTGCCAAAAACTCCCTTACAATGAATGAAACTTACAATATATGAGCTGAATTATAGTTTCGTTGAGCAAAACTGTCTAGACCAACATCTAGTTTCACCGGCGACGAAACACAGTTTCGCCGGGTGACCTAGATCAGTTGACTATGAGCAAAACTCAGTTTCGCTCGTTGTTTCGCTGGGTACAAAAACTTCAAAATACAAAATAAAAACGTAGTAAACTAACATTCATCCTATTACATTGATAAACAAAATAAACATAATCAACAATGGTGAGTCCAACCAATTCTAGATCATCATAACTAATTAAAATTTACATATTAATGCCCTTAAGTGTTTCCGAGTTTTAAGAAAATGTAACAAATGGAAAGTTTATAATTTGAAATTTATATAAAGACATTAAATGCTTTTACTCCTATTTAAAGTCAAAAGGTCAATCAAATTCAAAGTAATGCATGTTTTACAAATTAATGTGTTTAAATCATTACCGATTATTAATAAATCTAACAATGGAAAATTCAAAATTCAAAATTATATAAAACATTAAGAATACCACTAGTTAAAATAAAAAAAATCAATCACCTTCATAATATTGCATCCTTTAACAACTTTTGGCAGATTAACAATTGTATATATATTATTTAACTTAAATAACATGCATGCGAGTATATAAAAGATAACACAAAGTATATATATAATATATATGATTAGATGCAAACATATTCATGATGCTATTATAGTTGTTCTTTTATACCAAATTTGCTCTTTGTGTACATTTATATATTGATTTTGCTTCAGTTATGAATTATTTGAAATAAAAGATTTTGTTACTCAAGTCTTAAAAACAAAACAACCTTATTTGATGATTCCTTAGCCTCCTTCGCTGCTGCTTTCGCAATAGAAACCTTAAATATGAATAATCACAAACAGAAATCGAAACTAATTGAGAAATCAAAACATAAACAGTGAACAAAGTAGGTGATACGATTACAGTTAATGATTACATAAAGTTTCAATCTTCAAGAGCACATTGACGAGGAACTCCACCTCAAAGTGCGGTTGATAAATAATGATAATCTATTGTACAAACAACCTAAATATCAATTAAAGATATTAAAACTACAGATCCTTCCTCATATCTCTCATACTATAATCAATGCAAACACGAATCGACCTAATAATCTTGTATTGACGAAGATGAAGTAAAGAAACAACCAAGATCGAACAACGAACAAGCAATACAAAGCAAATAAACATCGAATAATCTCATCAGAGAACGTGATAGAAGTAAACATTACTGGATCATGATGAAGCAAAGGAAGATTCGGAAGCGATTGGGAAAACTGCTTCGGAATGTGGAGTATCAGCCGATGAGAGGAAAAAGGATTACGGTTTGTGTTAGAAGAGGCGACCTAATGTGAAAGGTTGGGTTTTGTGGATCCATAATTAGATCTGCATGTCTTAAACATGAAGATTTTGTTTGGGTGGGAAAACTTAGAAGTCCTTAGAAATATGTCAAGTGGCAACCCAAGCCTTAGAAATGTGCCAATTGGCAATCCGAATTACTCTTTTATTAGAGTAGGGATACTCCTAAATATCGCAAGAACTCCGAAACTAATTCTAGCTATTGATTGATATAGTTTTTAATACATATGTAATTTATTCATAAAGGTAATTAAGCTAATTTTATATTTATATAATATATGTTATTCCTTTTTTTAACTCCTTTAATTAAGGTAGCTATTAAAATAAATATTGACCAGATTCCAATCCCAAAAAATCTTTCAACTTCATCGAATCATCAACTTAAATCCAGAATTATTTGATCAAATTATAATCCGATCAAAACCTCACCTTCTAACAAAAAATGATTGAGATCAGTTACACATGGCTAGAATGTGAAAATGACAATGACGAAGGTCACGATATCGCACACGGTTAGAAAATGAAAACAACAACGATGAATATGAATCGAAGATGAGATGACGACGACGATGAAGATGGTGGCGTTGATGAAGATGACGATGAGCGCATAAAGCGTTCAGTTTTGATATTTGGGATACCCCTAGTAATCAAGTATTGATTTTTTACATTTAATTTGTGTTTGGTCTTGTAAATCACAGGTTCAAATATTAACAAGGAGTGTTTGCTGGTGCTATATAATTTATAGATAAGGGCATTCACTTGTAATGGATTTTGTTAAACCTTTTTTTTTTTATGTATGTTACTTCAAATTACTAACATTTATTTATTTGTTACTGATGGAAAGAGTGATAAAATCGCAATAATTGGTTCGAATGGTTATGAAAAAAGTATTATGCTCAAGTTGATTATAGGCATACAAAGGCCAAACATTAGTGAAGTAATTCTTAGCGAACACATTCTGCTACCAAAATATTTAGAGCAAAATCCTGTAATATCAAACTGTTGAAGAAAATGATACTAATCAAGAGTTACTAGAAGGTATGTCCATGTTTACAACCAAAATTTTTTTTTGATTTATTTGATGTTACCACATGAAAGGAGATTTAATACAAGGAATTAGAAGGACAAAGAAGATGAAAATAATGATGATGAAGATGAATCGAAGATGAGATGACGATGTCGATGAAGATGACGGCATTGATGAAGATGACTGTGACCAGGTAAAGGGTTTCGGTTTTGAACCTTTTGAAGACATTAATAAACGATGAAGATAATGTCATTCATGAATTTGTTTTGATAAACCTAAAAAGGTTTGTTCTTCATGTATGATTTTCATTTACATTATGTAGAAACTTTTAAAAATTATAAAGTTGTACAACTTACATATATGTATATAGACTTGCGTATATATAAACCTATGTGTAAGCTTGTTTTATGTATGTGTAAACTTGATTATGCATATGTAAATTATAGTTAAACCATTGAAATTTTGGTTATTGTTTTCAGTTTGCTTGTGTAAATTTGACTATATATACATAAAGTCAATTATATATAAGTAAATTTGATATTCTAAATTATATATATGTAACCGACATACTGTTAATAAATATATTTCAAAATAAACTAACTTAAATACATGTTAATTGCTTGTGTTTGTAAAATATATACAAAAGTGACATATATGTAACCGGTTATCATCTTTTTGAGGTAAGCTAAAATATTTTTTGTTTATTAGTCACATACACCAAACTGATCCGCACCAAAAACTATAAATTTACCAGGTTGCTTTAAATTATGAGGTTGGTACTATTGGTAAATCATTTTATTTTTCTTTGATTCATTAGATGGATGAATTTAGAAAGATAAGTGAGATGTTGAATGATGTTTGGGATGTTTACATATGTTTAAATTTTGTAAAGAAAGGAAATGGAAGAGGAGAGAGATGAAAATAATAAAAGAGAACTAGTTACTAAATAAAACAATTAATTAGAGAGATAAATAAAAGTTTTTCTTACAATTATACCCATTTTAATAATTTAGACTCATTTGATTAAATTGATATTTACTTTAATATATTTTTCAATCTCATCCATTGACTAATATAATCAATGATTACTAATACTTCTTTCAGTTCTTATTATTAGGGGAGTAGTGTAAAGAACTAGACCCTATTTGAGGTAGGGTTATCTTAAAAACCACTTTTTTTAAGAACTTTAGGAATCAATATTAGTCACATATTTTTTATCACATGCAAGTCACATGTCATTTTCCTCTTTTTTTATTACGTTAGTAACTTTTTTTCACGATATTATTTTTTCAAAGAGAAATTCACCATTAATTTTAGTATTTTTTAATATTTCCAACGCCTAGCATATTAATATATTTTTTTAATAAAATTGTCAACTCGTTATTTACATATGTGTAAATCTAATTATACACATGTATAATACCAGTATTATACATGTGTAAAACGAATTTCGTAAAAGAATGAGATTTTTAATTTTTATAAATTTTGTTTTATTTTTTTATGAAATAGGAAAACTAGGGAAACATTTTTGTTTTTTTAATTTTTTTATTTTTATGTTAATTTTATTTTATAAGTTTTTTATTATTTTTTCATTAGTTACCATTTTACCATTGAAAACTAGTGGCTTACATTGGTTCATAGAGTTCTCATTTTATCCCTCACATATATATATATATATATATATATATATATATATATATATATATATATATATAAGTTAATGTGAGAACTATAGGAACAAGTGTAATCCACTGGTTTTTAATGGCAAAATGATAATTAACAAAAAAATAATAATAAAATTATAAAATAATAAAATAACATAAAAGTTAAAAAAATGAGAACACAAAAATATTTCTTTCGTTTCCCTCTTTCATAAAAAATAAAAAAAATCTTGTTTTTTTTACAAAATTCGTTTACACATGTGTAATACCGACTTTACACATGTATTACACATGTGCATAAATAGATATACAAATGGGTAAATAACGAGTAATTTTTGAAAAAATAATGTCGTGAAAAAAAGTTATGAACGTTTTAAAAAAAAATGAAAATAGCATGTGACTTGCATGTGATGTTAATTGTGAGGCTTATATTGATTATTAAACTTCTCACAAAAAGTGTGTTTCTCAATATAACCCTACATATATGTGTGTATATATATATATATGTATGTATATATGTATAGGAGAGGGATCAAATGAGAACTAATTTTTTCTGTGAGCACTCTAGAAACCAATGTAAATCACTAGTTTTCAATGGGCTAATGTTAAATAACGAAAACATAATAAAAAAATTACAAAACCAAAAATAACATAAAAATAAAAAAATAAATACAAAAAAATATTTCTTTCATTTCCCTCTTTCATAAAAAAATTTATAAAAACAAGTTTTTTACGAAATTCGTTTTACACATGTGCAAAACCGGATTTATACATGTGTAAATAATAGATAGATGATTTTTTTAAATGTATATCAATATGGTAGGTGTTGGAAAAATAAAATAAAAATACTAAAATTAATGGTGAATTTTTTTTTGAAAAAAAGTTAAGAACATTTTAAAAAAAAGATGGAAATAACATGTATTGTGCATGTGATAAGAAATATGTGACTCATATTAATTCTTAGAGTTCTCGCAAAAAATAGTGATTCTCAAGATAACCTTGCACTATATGTGTATATGTATATATGTATATGCAAATCCAAGTTTAGGAACTATTTTAACTGCTTTTTATAAATGAATCGGACTCGACTTGATTTGATCCGTACCAAACCAAAAAAACTGTATTATATTACGATAGTTAAACTACTCTTAAAAATTTTCATCCCATTAAAAAAATTATCGGTCCGCCACTGCAAAAATGTCAAATGTAAGCATCTAAAACCTTAGTTTATAGTAAGTGATACAAAATTAAAAATAAATCAATATATATATGAATTAATGTAAGAAATACACTGTAAGGTTTACACTTAAAGGCTAATGCAACCAAAGCATCCAAAGAGCTCCCAGCATGCATGCATGAAGTACAGAGTAAAGCTACTTCGGAAGTTTTACACCACTCAAATGAAATAAGCTAAGTGTAAAATCTTTCGAAGCCAAAGATGAAGTCTTCCGAAGCTTCAGAGAAAAAGTCTTCCGAAGTAAAAAACTGATTTCTTTGGAAGACAGAGAAGACATGCTTTCTCTGATCACCTTTTGACAAAAGTTGAACAACTTTCCGCTGCCACTCTGAAGACTCACCAACTTATATGAGTTGGTGAAAAGGTTTATGCTTTTGTCAACTGTAGATTATGGTCACTGGTCTGTAACTTTCTACTTTTGTACCTTTTATCCTTTTTATAATAGATTAGAATGTGAGCTATGGCATGTCATAGTCACTAGTCAAAAGGCAATCTGCCTTTTGACTTTACATTGATCTTGTTCTCTAGATTAGTGTATCCAGCTGTGCTTCAAAGTATGGCCGACTGTAGGATGTAGTACAAAGTGTCTCAAATACTTGTATCCTAATGTATGCTTTTGTAACACTTGTAAGAACTTGAGAGCAATATACATCATTCTTGAAAACCATATTTGAGTGTTCTTGTTCTTTTACTTGTGTTCATTGTATCATCTAACTGGTTCCCTATTTGATTTGCTAAGTGTTTCATATCTCTCCACCTTATGAAACTATTACATTGACCACCCTTCACCGGTCCTGCAATTGGTATCAGAGCATTTCAGACTCTTGATTGTAAGATCTCACCATCTTTGATCACTTCAGTTTCACATAACACTTAACAACTCAAATGGAAACTAAAGCTGATATGGAAACCGATACTATGACAAAGTCTCCACTGATCACTCCTGATGACTTTGATACTTGGTGCCAACGTATGGAAGGGTGCATCAAGTCTTAAGACAACAGGATGTGGAGATCTATTGTCGAAGGACCTCACATCCCAAGTACCTCTTCAGCTACTGCTGGAGGTGGGATGATACCAAAAGAAACGGCTGATTACTCTGAAGAAGACTGGAAGAAGATTGACATAGATCAGAAAGCCATGACTTCTCTCCAAACTGCTCTTCCAAACTCCATATACAGAGGCTTCAAGAAGTGCAAAACTGCTAAGCAGCTCTGGGATGCACTAAGGCTCATGTATGACGGGTCTGAGGAAGCTAAAGAGAACAAGAAAGACCTCTTGAAGTAGCAGTTTGAGAACTTCACCTACAAGACATGTGAAACCATGACTCAACAATACTTTAGGTATGTTGAGATTGTGGACACTCTAACTGATGTTGGAGTAAAACTTGAGAACAGGGAAATAGTGAGGAAGTTCATGTTCTCTCTTCCCAGACAATAGACTCACTATTGCTTGGCTATCAAGAGAACTGAGAACCTCTTTACCCTTACTCTCATAGAGCTGCATGGTATCCTCAGTGGCTACCAGATGGAGATGAACATGCAAAATCCATCGAGCAGCTCTTCTAACAATTAGCAGAGTTTAGCCCTTCATATGGTTGAAAGGGATAGCATAGAACCACAGCATCATCTTATATGCTTCTCTGAAAACTCACAAAAAGGTCCTTTCATCACCTTCTCCGGGACACCAAGGGAGAGCTACATCCAAGGAAGCCCATTCCAAGAGACAAGCTCTGCACAAGCCTTTGTGTCTACTGATGAAAGTTATGGCAACTTTCTCTTCACCCTTGAAGACTTGGACTCTATCCATCCATATGAGCTGGAGTACATGGAGATATCCAGCAGATGGCTCTTCTCACTTACAGGGCAAAGAAGTTCTACAAAAGGACAGGGAGAAAGTTTCCCAGCAATGTGGCCAGTGGTAAGTTTGGACTAGACAAAAGCAAAGTGAAGTGTTTCAGTTGTAACCAGATGGGCTAGTTTGCTAGAGAATGCAAGGCACCAAGGACAAATGGTGGCCAGGCACAAACCAGACCAAACTACACTGATGCAGCTCCAAGAACTGAGAAGCCAAGCCAACCCAAACAACAAGATGCTGTTGCTGTTGAAAAAGGAGGCTTTGGCTGGAGCTTTCAGGTGGAAGATGCCTCTCCAAACCAAGCACTGATGGCTGATCATGAAGAAGCTAAGGTATTGGAACATCTCTGTACTCCTGAATACATTACTAAAGTTAACATGTATAGGTCCTACAACTTGGAAGTGAGATCTGATCTTGAGTCCTTAAATATCTTAAAAGATAACTTTAAAAGAGCTGAAAAAGATTATAAACTTAGAATAGAAGATTTAGAGAAAAACATTTCAACTCTTAAGCATGAACACATAAACTACAGGACTCAAATCAAAGATCTTATAACCAAGTTGACTGAATGCCAGGCTGAGCTTGTGATCAACAAAGCCAAGGTAAAAAAATGTGTTTTTAAAGAGGAAACCTTTAAAAACAAAATATCCTCATCCTTGCATGCAAAATTTTGTTATCAGAACAGGCAGAGACTAGGATCAAGTGAGATATCTCTTCCACACACTCTCCTTTCTATTAGATATCCAAGGTGTGAAAATTGTCAAGATGAGTTGCCCTCCATTAAAGCTATCCAAGAAGAGGATGAAGATGAAGAGGAGGTAATGAAGGAGAACCTGAGGAGAGTGATAAGGGTTATCCGGAGAAGGGACACTATTCTCCTGGAGAGAAGAATGAATCCAGGATGACCAAGTCTGCAAGGAAGAACTTGATCAGGGCAGCCAAGAGAAAATCCAAGAAAGCCCAAGAGATCAAGGCCACCTTCAACTCAAGCAAAAGCAAGGTCATTTCTACGGGATTTGAAATAGTAAAGACTAAAGACACAACCATGGACTCTAGTACCAAGAGTTCTGGTTTATGTGCAAGTCATCATGATTCAAAGAAGAAGGTTGATAAAATATGCACCACTGCTGCATAGCTTGAACAATCTAGTTCCAAGAGCAAGCCTCATCCCAAGAAGCCTGATGCATCATCTGAAAAGGTAAAGAAGGAAGTGGAAACTGATCAAGCTCAGTCTCCCACTCAAAGGAAGACTCTTAGAAGCATGCAAACTGAATGCATCATGTGTGGTAATACTTCTCACTTTGCCAAGGATTGCTTCTACAATCCCAAAAGTACTATCCACATATCCAAGAAGAAAACTTTTGAGAAGAAGAAGAAGAAAATAGCTTCGGAAGGAAAATCTTTTCCTTTCAGAAGCTCCAAAGTGAAGAAGAAGATAAGTGAAAACTTACCTTAGGAAGAAAATTTGGTCTCGGAAGCAAGGAATGCTTCCAAAGCATTGAAGTTTGCGGCAGTGGATGCAAAAGCTTCCAAAGGTTTAGTCTCCAAAACTTCTGAAGTCATCAAAACTTCCAAAATATTGAAGGCACCAAGGACAAATGGTGTCCAAGCACAGTCCAGGCCAAACTACACTGATGCAGCTCCATGAACCGAGAAGCCAAGCCAACCTAAACAATATGTTGTTGTTGCTGTTGAAGAAGGAGGCTTTGACTGGAGCTTTCAGGTGGAAGATGCCTCTCCAAACCAAGCATTGATGGCTGATCATGAAGAAGCTAAAGTAGTGGAACATCTTCTTACCCCTGAATGCATTGCTAAAGTTAACATGTATTGGTCCTATAATTTGGAAGTGAGATCTAACCTTGAGTCCTTGAACATTTTAAAAGCTTATCTTAAAAGAGCTAAAAATGACTATAGACTTAAAATAGAAGATTTAGAGAAAACCATTTCAACTCTTAAGCATGAGCATAGAAATTACAGGACTCAGATCAAAGATCTCATTACTAAATTGTCTGAATGCCAGGCTGAGCTTGTGATCAGCAAAGCCAAGGCAGAAAAATGTGTTCTTGAAGAGGAAACCTTCAAGAACATAATATCCTCATCCTTGCATGCAAAAGTTTGTTATCAAAACAGGTAGGGACTAGGATCAAGTGAGATAGCTCCTCCACACATACTCCTATCTGTTAGATATCCAAGGTGTGGAACTTGTCAAGATGAGTTGCCCTCCTCCACACACACTCCTATCTGTTAGATATCCAAGGTGTGGAACTTGTCAAGATGAGTTACCCTCCATTGATCCTATCCAAGAGAAAGATAAAGATAAAGAGGAGATGGTGAAGGATGAACCTGAGGTGAGTGACAAGGGTTATCCTGAGAAGGGACACTATTCTCCTGGAGAGAAGAATGAATCAAGGATGACCAAGTCTGCAAGGAAGAACTTGATCAGGGCTACTTAAAGAAAATCCAAGAAAGCCCAAGAGATCAAGGCTACTTTCAACTCCAAGCAAAAGCAAGTTTTTATCTCTGCTGGATTTGAAGGGTAAAGGTTGAAGACTCAACTATGGATTCTAGTACCAGGAATCCTAGTTTATCTCCAAATCATCCTTATCGAGAGAGGAAGGCTGATAAGGTGTGCATCACTGCTGTACAGCTTGAACTATCTAGTTCTAAGAGCAAGCCTCATCCCAAGAAGCCTGATGCATCATCTGAAAAGGTGAACAAGGAAGTGGAAACTGATCAAGCTTAGCCATCCACTCAAAAGAAGACTCTCAGAAGTATGCCACCTGAATGCATCATATGTGGTAGTACTTCTCACTTTGCCAAGGATTGCATCTACAATCCTAAAAGTACTATCCACATGAACAAGAAGAAAACTTATAAGAAGAAGAAGAAGAAAATATCTTTGGAAGGAAAATCTCTTCCTTTCAGAAGCTCTAAAGTGAAGAAGAATATAAGTGAAAACTTACCTTCGGAAGAAAATTTGGTCTCGGAAGAAAGGAATGATTCTGAAGCACTGAGGTCTGCTGCAGTGGATGCAAAAGCTTCCGAAGGTTCAGTCTCCAAAACTTCCGAAGTCATCAAAACTTCCAAAGTATTGAAGGCCAAGTCTAGTCTTCCAAAGATGGTGTGGAAGATGAAAGAAGGCCATGTGACTGAAAGTTCTTCATTAACAACAGCAAATGATCCTCAAAACTTGCATATAGGATCAATTACTATTTCATTATCTTCTTTTCACTTTAACAAGCCCAAGACCAACAAGGCTTGGGTTTCCAAATGTAACTAACCATCTCTTTATGTGCGAAACAGCTCAAGACCAAAGAGAATGTATGGATCATTGACAGTGGTTGTTCCAGGCATATGACAGGCAATGGTTCTTTGCTTTAAAACTTTGAAAGAATTGATGCAGGGCCAGTGGCTTTTGGAGGAAAATCTGGTGGTTACATTACTGGAAGGGGATGGGTCACAAATGGTAAGCTAAGCATTAAGAAGGTAGACTTTGTTAAGGAGCTTGGGTACAATCTTCTAAGTGTATCCTAATTTTGTGATCAGAGACACAACATTCACTTCACTAAGCATGAGTGCATTGTTCTCAAGCCCGGGGTGATCATTTCTCAAGAGCATATCCTGCTTAGAGCCCCCAGGAGAGGGAACATGTACAAGATGGACTTGCAGGAAACATTCCTTTAAGGAGAAGTTTCTTGCTTTCTATCTAAAGCCAATAGTGATGACTCTTTCCTTTGGAATAAAAGAATGTGCCATGTAAACTTTAAAACCATGAACAAATTAATTAAGAATGATTTGGTAACTAGAATGCCAAAGAAAGAGTTTACAAGTGATGATCATTGTGTTGCATGTCTGGATGGGAAGCAACACAAGGTATCTCACAAGCCAAAGGAAATGAACTCCATCACTACTCTCCTACACTTATTACATATAGATCTCTTTGGCCCTACCAGTGTAATGAGTTTAGGAAGGACCTCATATTGCTTGGTGATCACAGATGACTTTACAAGATACACTTGGGTTTTCTTTCTTAGAATTAAGGATGACACCCCTGAGATCTTGAAGAGTTTCATTCTGAAAATTAAGAATCAATGTGATCACAGGGTCAAGATCATAAGATGTGATCAAGGAACCGAATTTAAAAACCAAATCCTTGATACATTTTATGATGAAAAGGGTATTACAAGACAATATAGTGCTCCCAGGACTCCTCAGCAAAATGGTGTTGCTGAGAGGATAAACGGGACACTTATTGAAGCTGCAAAAACCATGTTTTCTGACTCCACACTGCCCATGACCTTCTGGGAAGAGGCAGTTAACACTGCCTGCTATACATAAAACAGAGTTTTAGTAGTCAAGACTCATGGTAAGACTACTTATGAACTGTAGCACAAAAGAAAACCTTTAATTGGTTTCCTGATGTCATTTGGATGTTTTTGCACCATCTTGAATACCAAGGATCTAATAGCCAAATTTGATGAGAAATCAGATGATGGACATTTCATTGGATACTACTCCCAAGCCAAGGCTTATAGAGTATACAATCTTAGAACCAGAGTAGTTGAGGAGTCAGCCAATATGACCTTCAATAAGCACACACCCAGTATGAAAGGTTTAGGTCCTGATTGGTTGTTTGATCTTGATTTAGTTACCAACTGTTTTAACAAATCTTGTGAGCATGTTTCAGGATCTACAGGTACATTATCAACAGGAGATTCTGATCCAAGATTTGAGCTGAGAAGACCAAATGTTCAAACTACATCAGCTCCAGTGGTAACTAGCCCTGCAGTTAGAAATCCTGTTAGCACAACCATGACAAATTCTTCAGCTGACACATCTGAGGTGCCTATAAATTCCAGCATATAGGTACAGAACTTAGATAAAGGCATTTCCAATGTAGGAGGAGATGGAGGTGGTGACAGTGATCAGGAGTTTTTTTATGCTGATAACCACTCCATAGAAGACATCAATGATGTGACACAATCATTGGATCAAGTTTCTCTTGAGAAGTATGTTGATGTGGTGGATAATAGTCGAGCACTAGATCTGAATTTCACCAACTTAGATCTGTCCAAACAACTTGTTGTGATTTCTCAACTGAGAATCCACAAGTCCCATCCCACCACAAACATCATTGGAGATGTTGAGACTAGGGTAAGAACAAGAGGACAAAGCCATGACAAAAATGTTTGTCTTTACTCTTGTTTCTTGTCCTAGATAGAGCCTAAGAAGATTGAAGAGGCTTTGAAGGATGGAAGTTGGGTTGAAGCAATGGAGGAGGAGTTGTTTCATTTCAAAAGACAATTTGTTTTGAAGCAATGTCCTCTTCCTGAGGAGAAGATTAACATAGGTACCAAATAGGTATTTAGGAACAAGAAGGATGATAGAGGACTTGTCATCAAAAACAAGGCTAGAATAGTTGTTCAAGGGTACACACAAAAAGAAGGGATTGATTACACAAATGTTTTTGTTCCTGTAGCAAAACTTGAAGCTGTTAGGATATTCCTGGTTTTTGCTGCATTCAAGGATTTCAATGTCTACCAACTTGATGTCAAGTGTACTTTTCTATATGGGGTGATTAATGAGGAGGTATATGTCAAACAACCACCTAGATTTGTAGACCCAGATCATCCTGATTATGTCTACAAGCTTGACAAAGCTCTTTATGGGTTGTATCAAGCTCCAAGGAAGTGGTATAAGACACTATCATAGTATCTATGTTAGCATGGGTACAAGAGGGGTACTATTGATGGAACACTCTTCATCAAAGGAACAGGAAATGACTTGATGCTGGTTCAAGTTTATGTAGATGACATTATCTTTAGGTCAACTAATCCGAAGCTTTGTAAAGACTTTGAGAAGCTGATGAAGAATAGATTTGAAATAAGTGCCATGGGGGAACTTAATTTTTTTCTAGGAATTCAAGTGAAGCAGGTTGACAATGGAATCTTCATAAACCAGTCAAAGTATGTGCAAGACATACTTGTCAGGTTTCACATGACTGGGTGCAAGGTTGTTAAGACACCCATAGCCAGAAACCACTCCCTAGGACCAGATCTTGAGGGGAGTGTGTTGATGAACATCTATACAGGGCTATGATTGGGTCTCTTATGTACCTCATAACCAGTAGGCCTGATATCATGTTTTCTATATGTATTTGTGCAAGATATCAAGCCAACCCCAGAATGTGACACTTGGTTGCTGTCAAAAGAATTCTCAGATATCTCAAGGGTGCTCCCAAATTGGGCCTTTAATATCTAAAGAATTTTGACTTTAATCTGTATGCCTATACATATAGTGACTATGGTGGCTGCAATATGACTGCTAAGTCTACATCTAGGGATGTCAATTTCTTTATGGAAGGAGAGTCTCATGGCAATGCAAGCAAGAAACAATCATGTGTGTCTACATCAACTGCTAAAGCTAAATACATTGCTGCTGCAAGCTGCTGTGCTCAAGTGCTTTGAATTCAAAATCAGATGCTAGACTATGGATTCAACTTTAAGAAGACTCCCATCCATATAGACAACAACAGTGCTATCTCTATTATAGAGAATCTTGTGCAGCACTTAAAGACAATGCACATCAACATCAGGTATCATTTGATTAGAGATAATTTTGAAAAAGGGATTAATAAAACTAGTCAAAGTTAACACAAGTGAACAATATGCTGATCTGTTCACAAAAGCTTTTGATGTGCAAATATTTAAATATCTTATATTAGCTATTGGGATGATTAACTTTGAGTAGATTTTTTTTAAACTAAACTCAAGATTATTTTTAATAATATATGTTTCTTAAGTTTTCTATATCATCACCATATAAGCCTAGTTTACTTTGGAAGAAACTTTTCAAAATGATATCCCTTAGAATTCTGAGAATTTTAATAAAATTTCTTTCGGAAAACATCAAGTTGTATTCGGAAGAAAATTATGCCTTCAAAACAAATAACTACTTCTGAGAAAATAACTTTCGGAAGAAATCCTGATATATCTTCCAAAGCTTATTTTTCTCACCAAGTACTATGTGTATTGAAGGATCTATTTATTTCTGAAAGCAATTAAGTCTCGAAACTTTTATTCTCTCTTATGAATAAGATTTCTGGTATTTGATATCTTTCGAAGCAAAATTTATCTAGGAAGTAAAATTACTCTAAGTAATTTTCTTCCGAAGCAAATTCTTATAAAACTAAGGAATATCTTTCGAAGCCAAATTTGTCTTCGGAAGTTTTTCTAAAACATTCCGAAGACAAATTACCTTCGAAAGATTTAGACTTCCAAGAAAACTAACTTTTTGGGCACTTTTTCAGAGGTGGGACTGACATTCGGATTTCAAACTTTATCCTTTTGCATTAACTTTGTCTCAAAATCCTTACCATATATATTCATACAACGGTTCCCCCTCTTTTACTATTCTCCTTCATTCACAAAGATTCAAACCCTAAATTCACACACAAACCAACCTTGTTCTTACCTTCCTTCATCATAAAGCTACTCAAAATGGCCAACCCTGGCCCACGAAACCAGCCCGATTTCTCCATGCAACTACAATCAGGTTGCTCTGTTAGTGTCTGAGAAAGATCCTGGCTTCTCAGACATTTGTTGCTTCTTGACTTTATCCAACTACTTCACCTCCCTCACCATAAATCCTCTACTATATGAAGATCAACTTTTAGAGTTTTGGAGGACCTGCCAAGAGGTCATTATGGATGGGGAGAAGGCATTGTCTGCCACAATACAGGGTAGGACAATTTTTATCACTCCAGCCACCATTCATACTCATCAAAGGCTGGATAATGAAGAAGGAGAACTGTCCTTCCCAAAATATGTTATGAACCAATCCTTCAGGTAGATGGGAACCTCCTCAAGTCCATATTGATGTGGACTCACTCATATAAAGTCTGTTTGAGGAGGGTATACCAAGGGCTATACTGCTCCATCTCACCCTACTGAGAACCTAATAGTGGGATGGAGACATGATGATCAAAGGAGAGCCCTGGTAATCTCTAGGTCTTAGGGTCAACAAGAGATCTTTAACTTTTTTAACCTGAGATACTATGAGAGCACCTATCTAGTTGACCTTCCACTTACCAACCCAAGTCAAAACAGACAAGCTGTAAGGTTGGCTGATAGGATTCAACAAAGGGTGTTTGAAGAGTTCAAGCTGAGAACAAGACTATATAGACAGAGGCTAGCAGGCAAGACTGTTGATCAACTGGATGTTGAGGTGGACCCTAAGATTAGCTTCGAAGGAGAAACCTTGGCTGAAGGCCCAGCAGTTGAGCCTGTGAACCTTAAGACATGAACTGCTTTAGCACCCTCAGCACCCATTACCCTCAGTGAGGCACCAGCTGGTGAAGGTGTCTCATAACCTCTCTCTAGTCAGAGCTTAATTGAAGAACCAAGCAATAAAGGCCAAAGCTCTCTCCAACCTGAGTCACACAAGCCTGTGAGTGACAAAAGTAAAAGGAAGATGACTCCTAAGGAGATTGAGGAGGAGAAGAGAGAGAGGAAGAGTAAGGCAAGGGGAGAGAGTTCAAGCAGGACCCCTGGCTTCATGGAAGCTGCAATCAGGGCTGCCCCTAGGCCAAACACTCAAGATGATGAGTTAAGGGCAGCCAGATTGAATTATTCGGGGCCTAGAAACTACAATATTGATAAACTCATCTCTCTCCCCTTCTAGGAATTAAATGAACTGGCTGACACTGAGTTGTTAAAGGAGAGGAAGGAGGCAGAGGATGCAAAACTACTCCTCAAGTTCAAGGAAGAAAGGAGGAAGAAAAGACTCTACAAGCATGCTCCTACCCTCTCCCAGTTCAAGAAAGCCCTGAGACAGAGGTTGTGGCAACTAGGCAACAACCTCAGGTAGACAAAGAAGCAGAAAGACAAAATATGATTAGCTACCTGAGTGCCACAGGCCTCTATCAGACATCTGCACTTCTTCCCTTGCCATATGAGTACATTAAATTTGAATACCTCTAGCAGCTTGAGCAACAAGTACAAAAAGAACAAAAAGCTACTAAGAGGAAGATAAGAGAAGAAGCTGCAAAGTCAAGAGCCATCATCCAAAAGAGCCTAAAGAAGTCTGCTGATAGGTAGAGGATGATGAGCTTCTTGAAGGTGTATGGATTCTCCGAAAGGAGGCTTGGTCCAATGTCTTTATCCATCATGGATGAGCATATTAGGATGATCAAGCAGAAGATTAAAAAGGGTGAGCTCATTGACTTGCATTCTCAACCAAGTCAGGCTACACCTGAAGTTGAGGTCAAGGTTGAACCATAAGAGACAACACAACCTGGACCTAGTGCTAGACCACAGCCAACTTCATATTTTGATCCACAGCAGGATCCTGATCCTTCTCCTTCTGAACATGTGAGGGAAGAGGACCCAACTGAGGGATACAATCAAGAACAATCTGGTGTTGCATGCCAGTCTCCTTAGTTAAAATATAAAAGAGGAAAAGGATGACCATTAGAATGGACAAGAAGAAGAAGAAGAAGTCCAAGGCATCCACCTCTACACCTCAAGATGGGTCAGAACAACCTGAGGGTGATCAAGAAAAGGCTGCTCATCCAACTCCAATTCAAGTAGAGCCTCTTGCTGCTGGGAGACCCATCTTGTCCTAGATCTTTACTGCTAATCCTAACAGATGGTATGTCTTTAGAGATCAAGGAGGTCAAGATGTTCACTTCTGGCAAGATATACTTGATCTTCCTCTACATGATCTCTATGATATAAGGAGATACTATAAGAGTTTGAGGGATCCTGACCAAATGATAAAAAAAAAAAAAGAATGGTCTTGATCTTGATGAGAACTGTCAATAGATGAGTAATCCTTCTGTTTTGATAGCATCAGCCTAGGGAGAGTTTATAAGGTTTACACTTAAAGGCTGATACAACTAAAGCATCCGAAGAGCTCCCAGCATGCATGTATGAAGTACAGAGTAAAGTTACATTGGAAGTTTTACACCACTCAAATGAAATAAGCTATGTGTAAAATCTTTCGAAGCCAAATGACAAAATCTTCCAAAGCCAAAGATGAAGTCTTCCAAAGCTTCAGAGACAAAGTCTTCCAAAGCCAAAGTCTGATTTCTTTCGAAGACAGAGAAGACATGCTTTCTCTAATCACCTTTTGACAAAGCTGAACAACTTTCCGCTGCCACTCTGAAGACTCACCAACTTATATGAGTTGGTGAAAAGGTCCATGCTTTTGTCAACTGTAGATTATGGTCATTGGTGTGTAACTTTCTACTTTTATACCTTTTATCCTTTTTGTAATAGATTAGGATGTGAGCTATGGCATGTCATAGTCACTAGTCAAAAGGCAATCTGTCTTTTGACTTTATATTGATCTTGTTGTCTAGATTAGTGTATCTAGCTGGGCTTCAAAGTATGGCCGGCTGTAGGATGTAGTATAAAGTGTCTCAAGTACTTGTATCCTAATGTATGCTTTTGTAACGCTTGTAAGAACTTGATAGCAATATACATCATTTTTGAAAACCATATTTAAGTGTTCTTGTTTATTGTTCTTGTTACTTGTGTTCATTGTTTCATCCTAACCGGTTCCCTATTTGATCTGCTAAGTGTTCTAAATCTCTGCACCTTGTGAAACTGTTGCATTGACCCCCATTCAACGGTGCTGCAATTAACAACCAAAATGGCCAAATTTAAATATGTTACGAAATTTGATATGTGGATACAAATACCAATGATTTCAAGTTTTTACCAAAGAATACGTTTAAGAGAAAATAACAAATAATCTTTGACCATATCTATGATTAAAATAATACAATCTACAGGATACTAAAGTTTATACACCTAATAACTACATTGCAATCCAAAAACTATTTAAATGGTTCAATTATATTGCCGGTTTGTTCCTAACTGCGCACTCTCCTTAATTAAGTTTCATATGTTGAGACTTGAGTCTTTCTTTACTTAAGAGAACCCAAATCAAAACAACTAAACGCGTCTTCTAACATGCACAAAACCATCAACTCAAAAACTAACTTTCATCAATGTCAGGATGTACAATTATACAATAGTGAGGAAGAGAGAGAGATTCTACAGGAGTAAGTTATGAAGGACTATAACAATTATTCAAACAACTATTCAAACCGTTACTACGAAACCAAGGGAGATGGGTCGGATTTGGTTTTGTAGTGTCATTGTTGAGATTTTCAATGGAGGTTTAGAATGGATGCGGCTATCCAGATCAAGACCGATCATGGTGGAGAGAACTTGCTTCATCCAGACGAGAGAGTTGGTTGATGTAAGTTTGATTAGAAAATGTGTGCTTGCAGTGAGTTGGATGACAGTGGCAGGTGTCGATTGCAAGGTGATGGTTGGTGTCAATTGTAAGGCTACCATGGTAGGAGTAAAAGAGGTGTGAAAGTATGATTAAGGCTAAAAAGATCTAGAGTTAGTAGATCTGAATCAGCTCAGTAGAGTAGATAGATTGTGCTCCGATACCCTAATAGATACAGAACTGTTGAGAGTGAAAATTAACTTTCACTAATGTTGAAATGTACATTTATACAACATAAGCAAGAGATAGAGATTCTTTGGGAGTAAGTTATGGAGAGCTATAACAACTATTCAAACTGTAACATAAGACTAATATATATTTCAAAATTCAAATGGTTGTTGTGGTTGACCCGTTATCCGTAATAGCTTCAAACCCAAATTGAAGGCATGATCTTTTTCATGCAGACATGCTTGCAACGATTCAGGTGTGTTTTTGGAAGGGCCGCATCATGCTGCAGATTAGTTTCTGTTCTGAATTTGATTTGTTTAAGATTTAAGTGGTTTTGTTTTTGTTAATTACTAATTTCTTCATGTTCATTGACATACGTTTAGTTTATCTTGATGGATTCTTGGAAATAATAAATGGGTTATCGGTAATGCTTGTACCTTAAGCCCTTGAGTGACCACTAAATTGCAAACTAAGTGCTATATGACATGTTTAAAAGAAACCAAAACCATTGCCACTTACGAATTATTGAGTGTCAACATTGCCATCCTGTTACGAACACAATTGGTAATCAAGAACATTAAGAAGATAGATGAAGAAGAAGAATCATAGAGAAGAAAGGAGATTAACTCAAAATCATTCGCTACCCATTCTGCATAACAGAGTCGTCTAAATAAACGACTGATTGATACATGTTACAATTTACACCCCTCTATTTATCTACAACTACAATAAACCCCCTATACTAATTTGGTACGTAACAATACTCCTTCCTTGAAAAGTTTTTGACCTCAAAAACTACTAAACAGAAACACATACTCACTTTCCCATCATAGAGCAGAATATCAAAGTCAAAGCAAAACCGCAAAACCACAAAACCATAATCTTTTCACAGTGGACCAAATTTGTGACTAATTTTCATGATAGTGTGAAATTAATTTAATCTCTAGCAGAGTCAACAAGCTTATGTTAGAAAACATAATACCAACCACGAGCATCAAATGTTACATGCATGATGCAACATTAAATTGTCATTAATTGGGACTGTCTCCATGAGTATAAGAATTCATCATATATATTTCCCAGTGCTAATCAGATTCAACATACTCACGTCCCCATTTCTATAAAACCTCAAATTCCATTTCAGATTCAACAATCTTTTCTTTTTTTTTCTTTCTGTTTTTTTTTCTTGAGAGATCAGACATGGTTGGTTTCATGTATGGCCCATTTTTAGTGATACCAAATCTAGTTCCTGTGATATCACTTAAACTCCCTCTCCAACTCTCAAACAACACAACAACACTACCCAACTATGTAATCACCCAATAAAAGTTGTATTTTTTAGAAATTTCCAACTAAGATTCACTCACTACAAAATGATCTTGAGTGAAAAACACCTTTATGGTCATATAAAACAAATCTGATTAGCCTGAAGTGTATAAAAGTCATCAAGTCGGATAACATCATTAAGATTCCATGGTCCATAACCATTCGACAAACCCCTAACAGTGTTGGTTGAAACATTTAACTCTGTAAAGTGAAACATTCTTTCACCATTTAATCACTTTAACCAGTTCTTTTGATCTGCCACATCATACATATGAGTGCGGAACATGTAACAAGATCTACCCATTTTTGGAAGGTAACCAATCATGAACAAGTTTCTTAGTACTAGTTACAACAACCTCTATACATTCATCTTGACTGCTTAACTGCTCTGAAACAACAAACATCTCAAGTTTAGATCTCCATTTGTGCCACATGTATACCCTTGCTTCCCTTTACAAACAACCTTCCTTCATAATCCTAATGAGAAATAACTGTTTGGATTTCCATCTATGCCACATATACACCTCTATCTTTAGTGCATTAACTAAGCAACATGCATCCATTCACCTTAGTAGTTTCTTCTTCCATGCGTAGAACTCTTTTTTTGAACTAAAGAAACTAAAATATTCATCCAGTTTGACATGGTGATCTAGCAAAAGAAACAATTTTACCCTTCCACTAATTATTTTTGACTTAACTTCCATGTTTACTTGAATTTTATGGTCTGAATCAAGTAAATGCACAAGAACTGATTTCTTGTTGCTGATATCCACACCACCCATTTCAATTTCTAAACTCACCTTGTGTTTTGAAATATCTGTTTCATATACATCTTTACAAAATTCAGTATTAATCTAGTTGCTTTTAACATCACTATCATTTTCTTGATTCTCAGTAACCTTATCTTGACATGAAGAACCCATTTCATGTTAGTCATTTGCCTTTGAGTCTTTCCCTAAATCGTCACCCATATCTTCCCTTGTTTCACCGTTATCTTTCTCAGACATTACATCAAACACCTTGTGGGACTCATATAGAGAAGAATTTGGATCATAAGGAGAAAACAAATCCTTCAACTTATTTCCATCCAATTTCAAGGCTAAAGAAATGGCCTCTTCCAATTTTTGAAAACTATATTAATGCCATTGTATAAAAACATCCCTAATTCTTGAATCGTTATTGTTGTTGCTGTCCTCACATATGGTCAGAGGAAAGAATGCTCTGATACCACTGTTACGAACACAATTGATAATCAAGAACACTAAGAGCGAAAGATAGGTGAAGAAGAATCATAGAGAAGAAAGGAGATTAACTCAAAATCATTCGCTACCCATTCTGCATAACAGAGTCGTTTAAGTAAACGACTGACCGATACATGTTACAGTTTACACCCCTCTATTTATATACAACTACAATGAACCCCCCATACTAATTTGGTACATAACACATCCCAGCAAAACTGAAGCAGTTTGGCTGGTTGATGTTGGTTTCAGTTGAATGATGCATGTCCCGACAACAAATACAAATTAAGGGAGACACTATTTTTTGGGTATAATAGACAAGACAACATTAAGGTTATCATCTATTATTAGGCATAGGGTCGAATACATTTATGACAAAGATGATATTAACAAGAATAGATCATTATCAAAGTCCCTCGACAAGCACATATGAAGGAATCATGGAAAACCGTTAACCGTAAATCCTCCATCGACAGCAATTGTTTGTCCAGTGATATAAGAAGCGGCAGGTAGGCACAGGAATGCCACCATTGATGAAACTTCATTTGCTTCTCCAGGGCGTGCCAGTGGAGTTCTAGATACCACTTTATCCAAAAACTGTTGATCGCTTAGCAACTGCACAAAAGAAACTATTATGCATCAAACTCCAACAAAAAAAGAGTAGATACTATATGTGACTCTGATCATAGCTATCTGCCTGAAAGATCCTCCCCTTCAAACAGGAATTTTCAACAAGGGGTGTCTGTTAACAGTTGAAAGTTGAAACCAACCAAAGCGCTTAAACCGAAAGAAATCAGCAAGTTCAGCCACGGTTTGCGGTTTGAAAAACCAGGTTTGGCAACATTCACGGGTTGGAAAATGAAACAGTATGTACAAACCTAACCGACTGTTTACCTTTATTATTTATATATATTTTCATTCCATATGTATGATATTCATGAACCATCTTTATAATTTTTAAATTCAACACAAACTAACAATTTTAAAGAAGTGAATAAGGTCGGTCCAGCCAACCTAACCAACCCAACTGGATTCAATTGCTGTTCCTCAAAACCTTACTTAGAGGTTTGGCCCTGAGCGGCCGAAATGGACCTTGAACACCGTAACTTCAGCAAAATGGTAGATAAAAAAGGGTACGGTGAAAGTATATTACATGTTCGACAAGCGAGGTTTTAATGTACCATGGTGCCACACTATTAACCCGGATATTGTCTTTGGCCCATTCGCATGCTAAATTCTTCGCAAGCTGATTCATTGCACCTGTGGGTGGAAAATAGACGTTGCAAAATCTAAGTTCACTTGCAATGAAAAATTGTAGTTATGCATAAGCCCAAATAGGTTAAGATAAAGTTACCTTTAGTGGCTCCATAAACAGATCCAGAATTAAGGTGTACAAGACCTGCAACAGATGAAATGAAAACAATGCTACCCACTCCAGAAGCCTTTAAAAGAGGATGTGCAAGTTGACACAAATGGTAACAAGATTCCAAATTTGTAGCCATGAGCATTGAATACTCTTCTGCTGAATACTCTGTAGTAGGTTTCCTTATGTTTGTCCCAACATTGTTAATCTACAAGAAAGAATTTTACGGAAGTAAGTCCTAAAAGAAACACACATGACACACCTAATAACTTTTAGCCCTTGGTCGATTTTAGGCTTGGGAAGATCTAGATTTTATTTCTACTTGAAGTCTTGGCTCCTCTCTAACTTTATTAAAGTCATCCTCTAAAGCTCTGGTATTTGTGTTTTTAGTAATTTTATTTACTCCTCCATTACCAGCCTTGTTCTGTTCTCTGAAATTCAATTGAAATGGAAATAATATGAATTCAGTTTGTTAACTGTTTCGTTTTCAGAATTCATTTGAATTGCCATCTAGATTTAAGAACATGCTTGTGGTTGGAGAATGAAGTTCCCTCCAACAAATAAATTTACCACAGCCACCGCCATCGTCACCACCACACACCTAACTATTTTGTCAACCAAATGCATCAAAACTTCCAATTCTCTTTAAACAAGTCAATGAACCAAACAACCTTCTAGTACTCCGTACTCCTTAAAGAACTACAGAATAAAATGGCATGATTAGATGAACTAGTGCCATAGAACAAAAGCATACACAATACGTTAGGCTATTCAATACAGTAAATATCTTACTAGAATGTTGAGCTTCCCGTTGAAAAGAGACGAGACTTTTTGGAGGAGCTGTAGGCGTCGAGGAGGAGAACTTGCGTCGCATACGGATCCGGTGACGTTGAAGCCTTTGGCGGACCATTCCTGAAGACGTTGATTGAGCTCAGCCTCGCTGCGAGAACACGTGTGTACGGCCGCCCCTAGCTCCGCCAGTTCCTCCACCACGGCGAACCCGATTCCACGTGTACCGCCGGTGACGAGAGCGGTCTGCCCAGCTAGAGACCATCTGATCAGGCTTCTAGCCACAGCACCGCTCTCCGACGCTGATGCCGTCGTGGTCATGTTATCGGTATTTGTTTGGGTGGGTATCTTAGTGCTAGATTTATCCCTGATTGGGACCAAATTGATTTCTTCCACCCTTCCACTTTTCTATAAAATATATCAGGTGACCCTATCTATATAACCCAACTTCTCTTCATTATTAACACATTTATTCTTTTATTTAAACTATTTGAAATATTTGTTTAGTTAAATTGTCATATAAATATCATGTGTATTAAAATTGGTTCACTAAAATCTTTTTTAAATCAAATGTAGTGGTTAACTAATGTTTGAAACACCTATTGATACAATAATTTATGAAAAATTGTGTTTAGCGTCGGTTAAAAGCTTGGAGCCTATAGATTTAAAGTTCTTTTTAATTAGCTTGTAATGATGTTTAGAGCTGCATTTGTAACCATGTTATTATGTTTTGAGCCCCCAAAATACTCACTACGTATAATCTTATTTTTCTCGCCTAAACTATTTATTACTTTTTAAAAAGTTAAATAATTAATTTTCAACCAATGATTCATAATTCAAATGGTTGAGCTGAGATATCTCAAGAATTCATTAAAATAGGATGAGATTTTGGGTTCAAGTTTGAACGGGGACAAAATAAAAGGGTTCTAGGTTGGGTCAGTGAGTTTTATTACTTAAGCTTGTACCACTGGTGGTCGATCGGCTCGATGTTTCTAGCGAACACCAGCAGAAATAGTGGCAGTGACCCCAACTCGTGGATCTGTTTCACCCTCTAGACCTCCATGCAGTTCTCGATCCTTCACCGGAAGTTACCAATTCTCCATCGCTTCATGTCGATTAACATCACCCCCATGTTGAAGTAGTAGGGGGTTATCGACCCGAATACCCGCGACATCACCGAGTCAGACCAGAAGGTGTCGGTGAAGTATGCGGTGAAGTTGGTGTGGCAGTACTCCGGTGCTCCGATAACCTTGTGGTTTTGTAGGGTTGTGTTCCAGAGGTTTTGTATGTCGTCGACGACGATGACGTCGGAATCGAGGTAGATGACCCGATCGACGTTCGAGTCGAGTATGTCGCCCAAGTAGTTCCGGGCGTAGTTCAACGGGTTCTCGAGTGTGATCCGGACGGAAGACGAGATCAGATTGATGACGGTGTCTTCTCGGAAGATGTAGACCTTGGAGGTTAAGGAAGGGAATGTGGATCTGACTAATCGAGTCAAATCACGCGGGCAGGCTGGGTCGAACTCCGCCACCACCGCAGCCCCCAACACCACCACCGTAGCCCCCAACACCACCACCGCAGCCCCCCCATCACCACCACCACCTCCACCGCAGCCCCCCATCACCACCAAGGCAGCTCCCCTATGACCACCACTGCAACCCCCATCTTATCTAGATCTCTGATTTCACATCGATGGTCGCGACCGAATTGGATCGACGACGACGATGTGAAGCTGCTGAAACCGAATCTCGACCACCTGTTCTCCACCGCATCGGCGATCAAAGAGTGGTTATCAGACCAATTAAACAGGGGTTTCGACAAGAGCCCTCGTCGGAGAACGTAGTAGTTGGTTCTTCGTTTGTTGTTGAAGAGGGTTTCTCATTGATGGAGTTTGGTGATACCCGTTTGGAGAGATGATGCATGTGGGATTGGGGGTGGTTATGGGTGGCTTTTGACACGGTGGTAGAGGCGTCGGGTGAGGTAGAAAAGGAAGAGGAGGAATATTCTGGTGGCTGTTGTTATTAAGGAGATGAGAGAGAGAGAGAGAGAGAGAGAGAGAAGAGATAAGGGTGGGGGTGGGGTGGGGATGGGGTGGGGGTGGTGGTGAGGATGAGGGGTATGTGATTTAATAAATAAGGGTAATTTTGTCATTTTACAAAAGTTAACAGAAAAATCTAGATTTATCCTGATTTGTAATGATTCTGAATGGGACCAAGCTGATTTCTTCCCCCTTTCACTTTTCTATGAAATATATCAGGTTGTCGCCCCGGCGGCCCTATATAAACCTACTTCTCTTGATTATTATCGTTATATTTTTTCTCTTATTTAAACTATTTCAAACATTTGTTTAGTTAAAATGTAATGTATATAAAAATTGGTTCACTAAAGCCTCTTTTAAATTAAATATAGTTGTTAACTAATATTTAGAGCACCTATTGATACAATAATTTAGGAAAAATTTGTGTTTGGCGCCCGTTAAAAGGTTGGAGCCTATGGATTTAAAGCTCTTGTAAATTAGCTTGTAATGATGTTTAGAGCTTCATTTGTGTTCATGCTATCATGTTTGGAGCCCCCAAAATACTCACTACATATAATCTTATTTTTCTTGCCTAAACTATTTATTATTTTTTTAAAAAGTTAAATAATTAATTTTCAGCCAATAATCCTTAATTCAAGTGGTTAAGCTTAGATATCTCAAGATTTCATTAAACTAAAATAAGATTTTGGGTTCAAGTTTGATCTGGGACAAAATAAACGGTTCTAGGTTGGGCCAGGGGGTTTTATTACCTGAGTTAAGTTTCCTCCTAATAGTGGTCTCGGGTTTCGTACTCGAATAATGAGATGATAGGGTGGATTGATTGGCCGTCAACGATCTAATTAACCATTCAAAAAATTTTAATTTTCAAACTGTTTTCTTTCTCTCTTATATTATATACCAAAATCCTTCTTTAATCAATAATTTTTATATTAAATTAAAACTAAGTCTTTTGATTAAAACCACACACTCTTTCAAAAACAAATTTTATTAAAACTATGAATTTGTGTAAAAAACAACGAAATGTTTTTATATTATGATATATTTTAAAATCGAACTTTTTAAAAAATAAAAGTTTTATATGAAATCATCTTTTACAAAACAAAAATAAATTAAAAGGTTAATTAAAACTTGGAGTTTCTAAACAACAAGATATTGATAAAAAATAAAGTTTTTCCAAAGCAACAAACTTTTAAAACGAAAGTTTTAAAAATAATAAAAATGTTTTATCAACCAATCAGAGTAATTACTCATATGTAATTTCAATCATATCTTATATCAAAATAACATTTTATAGTTCCTAACTCTCCATTATTAATTATTTAGTATTTTTCCTTATTTAACTCATGTAATATAAAGGGTTATAGTCTAGTTTATATATAAACTACTAATTAGGGTGGAGGGGACACTCTCATCACACTCATCACACTACACCATAAACCAATCAATCAAATTTTATCATGTCACAATACACCACACACTACACCATGTCACCACACTATACCATAAACCAATCAATCAAATTTTATCATGTCACAATACACCACACACTCAAATTTGGTGGGGGTAGTGTTGCAACACCATGCTACAGTACACCATCACATACACACACACATATGGGCAATGTCACAACGACAACATGCCATGAATGAGGCAATTTGCGGCGTGAGGGGGCGGCGTTGCCGCTCTGCGTAGTCCCACGCTGTGGGCTCACGGCAGGTGCACCCCGCCCACCCTTATATTCACGTGTTGCGACGGCTTCGTACACCACGTAATAATGTATAGACTACAAGTGTCTCAACTTGTTTCAGAACTTAATTTACGTCAAAACATAAAGTTACTCGAATTTATATCGGTGAACAAAAACTTATTATATTTACCTCACTTGTTTTTAAGCAAAATCATGTTTATACCAATATCATGTTTACAAATATATTTGTAAACATGATATTGATGTTTTAATAAAGGCACATGAACCAAGTGTATCTATCTCGCTTTTCCGAAATAAGCACTGAGTCGATAATAGCACATTCAACTTGACTTTATATGTATGTTTTCTTTATTCGGGTTGAAAATCCTAATCAGTAATTTTAATTTCTATGATAGTAAAAGATGACGATTCTAACAAATATAAATCTTTCTTTGTTTAAGAACATATTAATAATTTATTAAAATATATAAATATAATTCTCAACATAATTTAAAATAGTATACATTAAAGTATGGATATTATATGAGAGAATCAAAAGAGTAATAATGATAATAAATCTAAACATAATCTAAAATTGTATGAATTACACGATGGATTTTTGTTTAAATGAATCAAGACAAAAACATATTTTTTTACCTTATGATAATATGATCATTCATTTTGGAAAAACAATTCGTGCTGATAACGTGTTATGAAACAACGAACTATAATAACTAATATATGGTGTATGTAACCACAAGAACAATATGTTCATAAAGAGATATGAAGAGCAGAAGAAGTCTTTTTACATTGATATGGTATATCATATACAAAAGTTATTATTTATAGGACTATAATGTTAATACCAATATAATAAGAAATGAATATCTATTGGAAAGTTACAAGATGATATTAATAACCACATTTATAGAATATTTATAACAATTAATAGTTTATAGTTTTTCTAAAACACAAATGTATATAATAAAAAAAATTTAAAAATTTTGAGCCCCGAAGGAGATCAGGCCGTGTGTTTTCACCCACCCTGCCTCCCTTCAGGGTTGCCCCTGCTGATGACAATCACCGCCAATGGTGTGAGGAGTCATCCAGGGATTAGAGTAAATACTACATTTGAAAGTTTTGGCAAGGTAGGTGACTAAGGGTTCTTAAACGGAAGCGGTGACAGGAAGAGCGAGGGTCGCAGCCATAACTCCGACACCAACGACTTTACTGATCCAGCAATTCACAATTGACTTGCTTACAATCTTAGTCGACGCATGACAACCAACTTCATCAACTTGTACCATCAGACTCATCAACGACAACGACTATCAGCTTCATCACTTGTGCTTCCATAGTGCACCAAGACATCACCTTACGGTATGCGAAAGTTGTACATTGGGTTTACCACTAGGTACGGTGGCACTGTAGCCACCGACCCATAGGATTTATAAAGTACTAGAATTAAAACCTCGCGTGCTGCAAATATGTAAAACCATGAGAAAGCTAATATCGAAATGTTGTCGGATATCCATGCTTTAAAGAAAACATTGATAATATACGTAACTTTATATAAATAAAAAATAAGAATTCTAGACGTTGTTGATAATAGTTGAAACCTTATATAGAAAAGTCAAAACATCGCGTTGCGGTGGAAGCGTATAACTGTGAAATTCAAAACGCCACGGGTAACCTAGGTGTTGATAACTAATGTAACTTTATACAAGAATAACAACATATGGTTGTCGTTGATAACATTTCAAAGTTCATATAAAAAAATGAAACCGTCGCAAACCGTGCAGTGAGATCCTTGATAATATTCGGAACTTTATGTCCGCGAAAAAATTCAGGTTAGAGTATTACTGAAAATAAATATTTCACAATTGGAAAATGAACGTTAACAAAAATAAACACATATAAATTTGTATTTTATATAAAATAAAATTTTAAAAGTTGTAAGAAAAAATAAAAAGAAATTGTAAAAGATCAAAATGTTGAATCAAAATTGACAACTTGTACTTTGTGTTTCGATACCTTGTATAGTGTGATGCACGACTTCGTTTTAAATAAAACATATATCAAAACATAGATAAAATAAGTACGGCACAACAATATTAAAAACAATCTTGATTTTAACATGAGAAAGTTATTTATATACCATTCAGATATAATATATTTCAAAAAAATTTAAATAATAATAAAAAGATAAGTGATCTTCTTTCTTGTGATGGAAAAAGAGAAAGGAGTTACCACACATAGGTTTAAAAAGATAAAAAAGAAAGGTGTCTGTGACACGTGCCTTCACTATACGTGTAAGAAAGTGTAAAGAGTTGTGCTTCAAGAATAGTACTACATGCATTAATAATTATTTAGGTAACATAATGTATTGTACATCCTGCATAAACTCTTGTATTTTTTTGTACATCGGTTGCATTTTGTATAGTATGTAGTGTGATCCAAATTAGAAATATTGAACCGTCTGAACATCTAAATTCATATATCAACAATACACACCGTTGGGATACGATGTGATCTTGAGAAGCCAACATATTTGATAAGCAATGAACAAAAAACAGCCCTCTCAGGTCATAATCAATGCCAATCATCTTAATTTCCTGATAGAGACAGATTAGCAAATTATGCAGCTGAGGATCAACCACTAGGAAGGACCCAAACCCCATTGTTTCGAGTCCACCTATCACACAACACTTAAAGATTGTGGCTACATTCTGACTTTAGAAGCAAGGGGCATTGGTCTTAAATAACCGTATAATGCAACAATGGTAGTCTCAGATGATGATCAAATAAGTTGGACGATACAAAATGATTTACCATTGTTCTTCAATTCAAAACTGCTTGAATTATGAGTTGAAGTTTTGGTTTTGGTCGTAATAAAAATGGGAATGCTAGGAATTTGACATTTAAGCTTTATTAAAAAGGTATTTAATCTCCAAGATCAAAACAACAAAAATATTGTAGTTTATGGTAACATTTATGATGACCCTTTGATGAGCTTTTAGTTGGCCCTTGGTGTAGCCCACTCGACTCGCAGAATAAGATTATCATACCCATAACCATTTAACTTCACAATAGCCCTTTCTGCATCTTCCTTGTTCACAAAGTTCACAAACCCAAACCCACGGCTCACACCCGTCCTCTGGTCTATGGCTACATAAACGCGGCTTACTGGTCCAAAAGTCCTAAAGAGCTCAAGCAAATCAGGCTCACGAGTGTCTTCAGACAAGTTAGTAACACGGACAGAGTTCTCTTCGTTCCTGCGCCTCATATCAGAACCAGCAGGCCTCTCTGCACCTGCTCTCATGCTTGGTGGAACGTAGGCGCCCTTTGTTGACCCAGAGGGTACAACTGGGTCAGAACCAGGCGGTTTATCCACAAACGAGTCGGCTGCTGGGGCCAAGTCTTTGTATGGACACCGAGATGTCCAGTGATCCCCTTTTTTGCCACAAGTTCTGCATACCATAAGGACTGCACCTCCTTTTCCTAGCTGTCCTAATGCATCTCCCGCCGCCTTTTCTTCTCCTTTCGAACCTGTACATTTTGCAACACCACCAGCTAACATTAAGGTTTGATTTGAAATAAATATAACATTTTAGTTCTCATTTTCTTGGGATGAGCAATTCAGACAGACAGAATGTAAAAATGGTAAACATAGAACCGATGACGATCCATCACAAAATTTCATAATGTTTGACTGGACTTAAACTGATCTGCAAGCCACAAAGTGTGGTGTAAAATGGCCAACACCTAGAATAGAATAACATATCATCGATCTATAAAATAGAAAACTTCAAATTCTTTAGATCATCACTTCATCAGGATGGTTCTGGTTAATTTTCTTCTCCAGGCTAATTCAATCATCAATAAAATCTGTGTTCACAATTATTTGATGTTCTGTTTCGTAATCTGCAACTCTTATACCCTGTAAGTTCTAGCTGTTTTCTAATTGTATTGGTTGGCATTCTATAACATGGCTTTTCCTAAGACATATTTTTAAAATTTACTGAATTGATGAGGAATATATGCAAATCCATGCGTTGCAGCAAGATTGAAATACGTATTTGTTACGGATTAAACATGAGAACTCAATTAAAAAAAACTAGTCTGATGGATGAGGAAACTCATTTAACCTATAAACCTCACATTAGTTGTCCATTCAACAGATTTGAAAAAGTATCGTACCTTGCAGTGTTTCTGTCCATAACAATATCAAAACTGTATTGTGTGTTGATTGCATCACAAAAAAGAATGTCAATGCATTTGAGAGAGAGCGACAAACCAGGTGGCCTAGGTCGTTCAAGCACGATCTCTTCGGTGGAAACCATGGTGAGCCTAGAACCAACGTCCTCATGGACTGCATCGCCAAACTTGGCCCACGCCCGGCGCTCGATGGCTCGCTTGCTGAATCTGGCCTTGGCGAGCTTCCGGACTCGGGTGGTGGTGGTGATCTTGACCTTATGGCCATCGTCATTGAATCTGTACTCGATCACCTTCTTGATCCCGTTGCCATCTGGCCGATCACCTGCCGGGGAGGGAGCAGGAAGTCCAGACCCTCGGCGTCGTCGTCGTCGAGTTCGCCCCATCGCAGTTTCGCCGGCTGTTTCTCATGTGCCATGATCCGGTGATGATCACTGAACGATGGACATATGGATGGATTGTGTTTCTCTAATGCAGTAGTGGCAAGAAATGGAACGGTTATGATGATCACATCAAGGACCCGATGTTTTATGATGTTGTTATTACAGACCCTGTAGTTTAGTGCATATACAGATCACAAACAGACTATTACATATGCATGGATAGCAAACAAAACAGAGAAAGCTAGATACTTTTAATAGGATTTGTTAAAATTTCATAGTGTTGTATATTGAAAATATAGAACAAGAAAATACACACCAAATTAAACTATAACTTGTTGTCAATCTTGAATACGAACTTCGATCATCAAACCATCAAATCACTTGGAATCATTTTTGAATTGTGAACCACTATCAGATAAATATATTTATGGGTTACAATGATTTATCAAATTAGACAGAGATGTTTTTGATGAAGTATATATATTTTAACTTGTTCTTGAGAGTATATTGTTTTAACCATATATCTTTCTTTTTTCTTCTTTGGTTTTTGAAAAAGAAGAAAGCATCAAAAACTACAGACAACGGTTTTCTTTTTCTTTTTATCGAGAGGATTCAATTGCCATTTAGTCAAACTTAAGTTGTTGGTCAACACATGACCCACTAATTATAAATTAGCCTAATGTTCATTTTGTAAGTCCATTCTACATAATAATATGTATAAAGCCTAAACTTAATAGTCCATTTAATATAAATTATATAATTTAATTAAAACTCAAATAACATTTAGAATTAAATCAAGCTCACACTCTTGCGACACCTAACTCGTTTAATTTGTTACGTTATTTTCTCGATCAATAAGTTAATCCAATACATTAAAATAAGTGTTGATAACACTAAAATTACCAACATGACCACATTAACAGGAATCGGATACACCTTCATAAGCCTAAGGATGGATTTAAATAAAAACTACCCTAAACTATCTGTGGTTCAGCGAAAATCGTCTTTCAATTGTTACTATTAGACTTCAGGGCTGTTTGTTTCAGTCTTTTAATGGTTCAGATGTTTGAATGGTTCAGCACTTAATGGTTCGGACTGTTTGTTTCGTGAGCAAATGTCTGAATGGTTTAGACATTTGCCTCTAAATGGTTAAGCATTATACTAATGCTGAATGGTTAAGACTTCTTATCTAAATTGGTCAGACATTTTCCTTTGAATAGTTAAGCGATATACTAGCTTTTAATGGTTCAGATCTCTTAATGGTTCAGCACTTAAAGGTTCAGACCTCTTATTAGTTCAGTACTTAATCATTAAAAAATTGCCAAACAGCCCTTTCCTCCATCATGCTCTCTAGATCCATCACCCCGAATTGTTGATTAATCCAAGTTTTTTTTCCTCCATTTCCAATTGTAAGTAACCGAAATATTATCAATCATTACTAACATGTGTGAAATAAAACAAGTTTTGTATTCTTCAATATCAATCAAATTAGAAAACATCTTTTTAAAAGGCTAACTTCCTTAAACATAAGTCCTTTCCCGATAGCGTTTTTCCTCAAACCCAAACACGTTAGAGTCAATTTTGAAATTTAAATATATGCAATAGTCAATATATTTATTTTAAATACAATAATCATACTATTCATTCAATTCAATATAAATTTTATGATTAATAAAATTATTTTATAAATTATGGTATTAAATAATTTAGTTTGAGTTTATAAGTAAAATAAATAATTAAACTACAAGATTTTACAAGATCTATAAAAAAAATTAATAAACTAATAATTTGATTTATAATCCAAATTAGATTTTATTAAGTCTAGGGGTCAAAATGCCATTTTCAAATCGAAACCGAAACATTATATTCAAATCACAATCTGTTTCACCTCGATCACTAACCCAATCAACCGAATTCATTGACTAGAAACATTCCTCCAATCACTACGATCATAGTAATGATCATGTAAGGATCTATCTGAAGATTATGAGGCTGATGCAACCAAATATCTTCCAACATACACTGAGGAACAAGGATGAACTTGCTGCGGAAGCTTTACACTCTCTAAAACTCTAAGTGTAAAGTCTTCCGAAGCCAAAAGTTCAAAAGAAATTACTTCGGAAGCTTTACACTTAACAGAAAATATTCCAAGTGTAAAAACTTCCGAAGCCAGAGGCCAAGATCTTCCGAAGCCAAAGATGAAGTCTTTCGAAGCTTCAAAGACAAAGTCTTCCAAAACTGTTTTGCTGTGAAGACTAATTTCTTCGAAAGACAGAGAAAAGATGCTTTCTCTGATCTACTTTTGATAAAGTTGACCAACTTTCTACTGCAACTCTGATAACTCCCCAACTTGTATGAGTTGGTGAAACTTCCATGCTTTAATGAATAGTAGATAAAGTCTTTGTCTGTAATTTTCTTTTTTTGTTCCTTTAGACTTTTTTTGTACTAGGAAAAGTTAGTGAGCTATGGCATGTCATAGTCACTAGTCAAAAGACAATCTGCCTTTTGACTCTAGATTGATCTTGTTGTCTAGATCAGTCAATTCCAACTGTCCTTCCAAGTATTGGTGGTTGTAGGTTGTAGTATAAAAGAGTCTCAGGTCCTTGTATTTTACATTATGCTTTGAACACTTGTAATAGAACTTGAGATCAATATACAACATCCTTGAAAACTAATACTTGTGTTATTGTTCTAAGTTCTGTCTTATTATTACTTGTGTTCTTTGTATCTTTAAAGTTTTCTGTTCCCTATTTGAACTGTTAAGTGATCTAAAATCACTCATCTTGTGAAACTAATTGTAGTTAACACCCTAACCCGGTCCTGTAATTGGTATTAGAGCTTTCCAGGCTTTTGATTGTAAGATCTCACCATCTTAAATCCTCTTAGTTTCACACTTCACTTAACTTTTCAAATGGCAGCTATCTCAAAGGCTGATATGGAAACCGGAACTATGACAAAGTCCCCACTGATCACTCCTGAGGATTTTGATACTTGATGCCAAAGAATGGAAGGCTTCATCAAGTCTCAAGATTCCAGGATGTAGGAGTCTGTTGTCAATGGACCTTATGTACCATACACCACTTTAGCTGCTGCTGGTGGTGGTATGATACCAAAGGAAAGGGATGATTTTTCTAAAGAAGATTGGAAGAAAATTGATGTTGATCATAAAGCTATGACAGCCCTTCAAACTGCTCTTCCTAACTCCATCTACAGAGGTTTCAAGAAGTGCAAGACCGCTAAACAGCTATGGGATGCACTGAAGCTGATGTATGAGGGGTCCAATAAAGCCAAAGAGAACAAGAAGGACCTCTTGAAGTAGCAGTTTGAAAATTTCACCTTTAAGACAGGTGAAACCATGACTCAATAATACTTTAGGTACGTTGAGATTGTGGATACTCTAGCTGATGTTGGAGTAACCATTAAGAATAGAGATATTGTTAGGAAGTTCATGTCCTCTCTTCTCAGACAATGGACACACTACTGTGTGGTCATTAAGAGGACTGAAAACCTTAAGAGTCTTACTCTCACTGAGTTATATGGAATACTCAGTGGATACCAGATCAAGATGAACATGCAGAACTCATCTGGCAACTCCAACACTTATCAGAGTTCAGCCCTTCATGTGGTTAAAAGGGATTGCAGAGAACCACAACACCATCTCATCTGCTACCCAGACAAATCACAAAAAGGTCCTTTCATCACCTTTTTGGAGACACCAAGGGAAGGCTACATCCTTGGAAGCCCATTCTAGGAGACTGTTCTTCATAATCTTTTGTGTCTTCTAATGAAAGTTCAGGCAACTTTCTCTTCACTTATGAAGACCTAGACTGTATCTATCCAGATGATCTGGAATATATGGAAATAGTCCAGCAGATGGCTCTACTCACTCATAAAGCCCAGAATTTCTACAAGAGGACTGGGAGAAGGTTTCCTAGCAATGCAGCCAGTGGAAAGTTTGGGCTGGACAAAAGCAAGGTGAAGTGTTACAACTGTAACTAAATAGGACACTTTGCCAGGGAGTGCAATGCACCAAAGTCAAATGGTGGCCAAGCACAATCCAGGCCAAACTACATTGAGGGAACTCACCAGAATGAGAAGCCAAGATAGCAAGCTGCAATTGCTGTTGAAGAATGAGGCTTTGACTGGAGCTTTTAGGTTGAGGATGCTTCTCCAAACCAAGCACTAATGGTAGACCATGATGAAGCCAAGGTATTGGAACATATTTGTACTCCTGAATGCATTGTTAAAGTTAATAGATACAGGTCCTATAACTTAGAGATGAGATCTGATCTTGAGTCTTTAAATATCTTAAAAGCTGACTTTAAAAGAGCTGAAAATGATTATAAACTTAAGATAGAAGATCTACAGAAAACCATTTCAACTGTTAAGCATGAGCACACTAACTACAGGACTCAAATCAAAGATCTCATCTCAAAGTTAACTAAATGCCAGGCTGAGCTTGTGATCAGCAAAGCCAGGGCAGAAAAATGTGTTTTTGAAGAAGAGACCTTCAAGAACATAATATCCTCATCCCTACATGCAAAAGTTTGTTATCAGAATAAGTAGGGACTGGGATCTACTGAGATAGCTCCTCCACACACTCTATTGTCTGTAAGATCTCCAAGGTGTGGAACTTGCGAAGATGAGCTTCCCCCTATTGTTGAAGAGGATGAAGAGGAAATAGTGAAGGATGACTCTGAGAAGAGTGAAGAAGATCATTCTAAGAAGGGTCACTATTCTCCTGAGGAGAGGAAAGAGTCTGGAATGACCAAGTTAAAGAGAAAGAACTTAATTAGAAGAGCTAAGAGAAGATCAAAGAAGGCTCAAGAAATCAAGGCCACTTTTGACTCAAAGCAGAAACAAGTGTTTATTTCTACAGGTTTTGAAGTGGTAAAGACTGAAGACTCAACTATGAACTCTGGTACCAAGAGTTCTAGTTTAGTTCCAAATCATTCTAGCAAGAAGAAGAAGACTGACCAGCTATGTACCACTGCTACACAGCCTGAACCATCCAGCTCCAAGAGCAAGCCTCTTCCTAAGAAGCTTGTTGCATCATCTGTAAAGATGAAGATGGAGAAGGAAAGTGATCAAACATAGTCTTGCTCTCAAAAGAAGACTCTCAGAAGGAAGGAACTCAACTGTGTCATGTGTGGTAGTACTTCTTATCTGGCTAAGGATTGCAAGTACAATCCCAAAAGTACCATCCATATAACCAAAAAGAACACTTCTGAGAAGAAGAAGGAACAAACAGCTTGGGAAGGAAAATCTGTTTCCTTCGAAAGCTCCAAAAAAAGAAGAAGACAGGTGAAAAATTGCATTCGGAAGAAAAGTTGGTCTCGAAAGAAAGGAATGCTTCCGAAGTACTGAAGCTTGCTGCAGTGAAAACAAGATCTAACAAAGGTCCAGTCTCCAAAACTTCCGAAGTTGTCAAAAGTTCTGAAGCTTTGAAGGTCAGGCCCAATCTTCCAAAGGTGGTGTGGAAGATGAAGGAAGACCATGTGACTAAAAGTTCTTCATCAACAACAGCAAATGATCCTCAAAGCTTGAATATAGGATCACTTACTGTTACATTGTCTTCAACTCATTTTAATAAGCCCAAGACCAATGAGGATTGAGTTTCTACATGTAACTAATCACCTCTTATTGTGCAAGAATAGTTAAAGACCAAGAAGAAGGTTTGGATTATTGATAGTGGCTGTTCCAGGCACATGACTGGCAATGGTTCTCTACTTCAAAATTTTGAGAAAATTGATGGAGGACCAGTTGCTTTTGGAGAAGATTCTGGTGGTTACATTTCTGGAAGGGGCAGAATCGCAAATGGTAAGCTCAGCATTGTGAAGGTAAACTTTGTCAAGGAGCTTGGATAGAATCTTCTGAGTGTATCCTAATTTTGTGATTAGAAACACCATATGCTCTTCACTGAGCATGAGTGCATTGTTCTCAAGCTCGGGATGGCCATTCCTTAAGAGCATATCCTGCTCAGAGCCCCCAAGAGAGGGAACATGTACAAGATGGATTTACATGAAACATCTCCCTCGGGAGAAGTTTCTTGCTTTCTGTCTAAAGAAAATAGTGATGAGTCTTTTCTTTGGCATAAAAGAATATGCCATGTAAACTTTAAGGACATGAATAAATTAATTAAGAATGATTTGGTAACTGGAATGCCAAAGAAAGAGTTTACAAGTGATGACCACTGTGTTGCATGCCTGAAAAGGAAGCAACACAAAGTGTCTCACAAACCAAAGGAAATGAACTCCATCACTACTCCCCTACACCTATTACATATGGATTTGTTTGGCCCCACCAGTGTAATGAGTTTAAGAAGGACCTCTTACTGCTTAGTGATCACAGATGATTTCACAAGATTCACTTGGGTCTTTTTTCTTAGAACTAAGGATGAGACCCCTGAGATCTTGAAGAATTTCATTCTGAAAATTGAGAATCAATCTGATCACAAGGTCAAGACCATAAGATGTGATCAAGGAATAGAATTTAAGAACCAAATCCTTGATACATTTTGTGATGAAAAGGGTATTACAAGACAATATAGTGCTCCCAAGACTCCTCAGCAAAATGTTATTGCTGAGAGGAGAAACAGGACACTTATTGAAGCTGCAAGAACCATGTTGTCTGACTCTAAACTGCCCATCACCTTCTGGGCAGAGGCAGTTAACACAGCTTGTTATGTGCAGAACAGAGTTTTAGTAGCTAAGACTCATGGTAAGACTCCTTATGACCTGTGGCATAAAAGGAGACCATTTATTGGTTTAATTAGGTCATTTGGATGTCCTTGCACCATCTTGAATACCAAAGAACAAGTAGCCAAATTTGATGAGAAGTCAGATGATGGACACTTTATTGGATATTCTTCCCAAGCTAAGGCTTATGGAGTATACAATCTCAGAACTAGAGTAGTTGAGGAGTCAGCCAATGTGACCTTCAATGAGCACACTCCTAGTGTGAAAGGTTCTGGTTCAGATTGGCTATTTGATCTTGACTTAGTTACCAACTGTTTTAACTAGTCTTGTGAGAATGTTTTAGGATCTACAAATAATATATCAACAGGAGATCCTAACCCAAGATTTGAGCTGAGAAGACCAAGCAAGACTGCTACTTCAGCTCCTTTGGTGACTAACCCTGCAAATGAAAATCCTATCAGCATAAACATGACAAATTCAGCTGATACATCTGAGGTACCTTCAAATACCAGCTCAGAGGTTCAAAACTCAGGTGAAAAAGCTTCAAATGTAGGAGGAAATGGAAGTGGTGATAGTGATCAAGAATTTCTTGATGCTGATAACCACTCCATAGAGGACAACATAAATGATATCTCACATTCATTAGATCAAGTCTCACTTGATAAGTGTGCTGATATGGTGGGTGACACTCCATTGCCAGATCTAAATTTCTCTAATTTGGATCTGTCCAATCAACTTGCTATGATCCCTCTACTAAGGATCCAAAAGTCACACCCCACCACAAACATCATTGGAAATGTTGAGACTGGGGTAAGAACAAGAGGACAAACCCATGACCAAAATGTTTGTCTGCACTCTTGTTTCTTGTCCCAGATTGAGCCAAAGAAAGTTAATGAGGCTCTGAAGGATGGAAGCTGGGTTGAAGCTATGCAAGAAGAGCTACTTCAAATCAGAAGACAGAAGGTTTGGAACCTATGTCCTCTTCCTCAAGGGAAGACTGTCATAGGAACCAAATGGGTTTTTAGGAACAAGAAGGATGATAGAGGACTTTTCATCAAGAACAAGGCAAGAATAGTTGTTCAAGGGTACACACAAGAAGAGAGAATTGATTACATAGATGTTTTTACTCCTATGGAAAGACTTGAAGCTGTAAGAATATTTCTGGCTTTTGCTGCATCCAATGATTTCAAGGTCTACCAACTTGATGTTAAGTGTGCTTTTCTGTATGGGGTGATTGATAAAGAGGTGTATGTCAAACAACCACCTGGCTGCAGACCCAGATCATCCTGATTATGTCTGCAAGCTTAATAAAGCTCTTTATGGCTGCACCAAGCTCCAAGGAAGTGGTATGAAACACTATCTCAGTATCTCTGCCAACATAGTTACAAGAGGGGTACTATAAATGGAACTCTCTTTATCAAAGGGACAGGGAATGACTTAATGTTGGTTCAAGTATATATGGATGACATTATCTTTGGGTCAACTAATCCAAAGCTCTGCAAAGACTTTGAGAGGCTGATGAAGAACGTATTTGAAATGAGTGCCATGGGGGAACTAAATTTTTTTCTAGGAATTCAAGTGAAGCAAGTTGACAATGGCATCTTCATAAGTCAGTCAAAGTATGTGCAAGATATACTTACAAGATTCAATATGACTGAATGTAAGGTTGCTAAGACACCCATAGCCAGAAACCACTCCCTAGGACCTGATCTTGAGGGGGAGTGTATGGATGACATCTTTACAGGACTATGATTGGGTCTCTTATGTACCTAACAGCCAGCAGGCCTGATATCATGTTTGCCACATGCATTTATACAAGATATCAAGCCAACCCCAAGATGCTATACTTGGTTGTTGTCAAGAGGATTCTTAGATATCTCAAAGGTGCTCTCAAGCTTGGCCTTTGGTATCCAAAGAGTTTTGACTTCAATCTGTATGCTTATACAAATAGTGACTATGGTGGTTGCAACATGACTACAAAGTCTACATCTGGGGGATGTCAATTCCTTGGTGGAAGGATTGTCTCATGGCAATGCAAGAAACAATCCTGTGTCTCCGCATCAACTGCTGAGGCTGAATACATTGCTGCTGCAAGTTGCTGTGCTCAAGTGCTTTGGATTCAGAATTAGATGCTGGACTATGGATTCAACTTCAAAAAGACTCCCATCCACATAGACAACAACAATGCTATCTCCATTACAGAGAATCCTATGTAGCACTCAAGGACCAAACACATCAACATCAGGTATCATTTGATTAGAGATAATTTTGAGAAGGGATTAATCAAATTAGTCAAAGTTAACACAAATAAACAATATGCTGATCTATTCACTAAAGCTTTTGATGAACAGAGATTCAAATATCTTGTATCAGCTATTGGGATGATTAACTTTAAGTATTTTTTCTTAAAATAACTTAAATCAACTTTATTTCTAAAACTTGTGTGTCTTAAGTTGTTTATTTTATCACCTTCATAAGCCCAGTTTATTTTGAATTTTTTTTGATATTCCTTAGATTTTTGAATTTTTTTCAAAACATATTTTCCTTCGGAAGATTTCAAGTTGCATTCGGAAGAAATTTATGTCTTCAAATCAAGAACTACTTATATGAAATTTACCTTCGAAGAAATTCTGAGAATATCTTCCGAAGCTTAAATATGCTTCTAAGTACTTGCATGTATTTGAAGGACAAATATCTTCCGAAAGCAATTAAGTCTCTAAAGATTTATTCTCTTTAGAATAAAACTCCCAAGACTTAATATCTTCCAAAATCAAATATGTGTCGGAAGAAAAACTCTCTAAGTATTTTTCTTCTGAAACCAAATTTTCACATTTCTTAAGAATATATTCCGAAGTCAAATTGGAGTCGGAAGTTTTTTCTCAAAACTTCCGAAGCAAAAATTACCTTCGGAAGATTTTCAAGTTCCAAGAAAACTACCTTTTTGGGCGCTTTTTAAGAAGTGAGACCTACTTTCGGATTTCAAAGTTTATCCTTTTGCATTAACTTTGTCTTAAATCCATTGTATATTCTCAACGGTTCCTCTTCTTCTCAATCTTTTCTTCTTCCACAAATTCTTGACCTAAAATTCTTCCAATATTAACCTTCTTCTTCACCAACAAACTTCCTTCATGGCAAATATTGATCGACGAAACCAACCGGGTTTTACCATGCACCTTCACAGACAACACAATCAGGTTGCTCTGTTAGACTCTAAGAAAGATCCTCATTTCTCAAAGGTATGTTGATACCTTTCTGCGTCTCACTACTTCACCTCCCTTACCATTGATCCTCCTCTTTATGAGGATCAGTTACTTGCATTCTGGAGGACTTGCCAAGAGGTCACCATGGATGGGGAGAAGGCACTATATGCTATAGTGCAGGGGAGGACAATCTTCATCACTCCGGCCATCATAAGCTCACACCTTTAGCTGGATGATAAAGAAGGTGACTTGTCCTTTTCGAAAGCTGATGTCAACCATTCTTTTCAGTAGATGGGCTATGAGGGTGACTTCTTAATCAAAACCTTCAGGAAGGGGAAGGTCTCATCCAAATGGAAATACCTCCTCCATGTCATCATACACAGTCTCTCCAACAAGTATGAAGGATGGGATCAAGTTCCAGAGGACCTCTCCTTCATAGTCCATGGAATGGTTCAGGGGGTCAAATACAAGTACTCTCAATTTGTCTATACAAATTTACTTGCTAATTTAGACTCCTTAGAATACTACATGTTTCCGCGATATGTCCAGCACATTCTCAACTGTGACTGGGCTCACAGTTGAGGGGAACAGGTAATATTCTTAAATTAGGACAGATGAAGCCCAAAATCTTTAAAATACTAAGAAAGCCTATTGTTGGCTTCTCCGGGTTAGAAACAGCCCTGGTTCCAAAATGTTTGAGCTCATTGCTCAGGGTGGCAACCTAACAGCACCAGCTAGTGTTGAACCCACACCCTCTACCTCAACTCCACCCCCACAGCCTAAAATTACCATCACCTACAAAAGAAAAAACCAAACGAACCCCTGCACCTGCTACTGAGCATGTGCAGGTCCTCATATCACAACCCATACAGGAGGAAGTGGAATCTTGAGCTCCTACTTCCCCTGAGGAATAGACCACTCCCATCTCTCAAATGATCAGTGCTGAGGTTCCTCATGCTCAGCCTGATGAGCTCACATCCCCAACAGCCTTAACCCATCACTCTGAGTCTCATCCGCTGGACTTAAACCACCCAATTCCCAGCCTTGATTTCTATAATGATGAGGAATTGGGTTTCAGTGAGCACAATGAGTCTCTCCTTTCTTCCCACACTCAAGGAGAAATGAGTACTCCTGACTCACCCAGGTCTAGCCCATATCATCTATCCACAACTCAGGTGGGTCTTCCTGAACATGTTCAGGAGATCCATATGGAAGAGGCTCTCACTTTAGAAAGTGATTACATCAGTAAGACTTCAACCATGGCAACCCAGCCTCCTGACACTTATCTGGAAGTTGTCATGATGCAGGGGAAATCCAGCAGCCAAGAACACTATGCTGGTGATGAGGAAGAAAACTTTGGTCCAATTCTCTCATCCCCCAGTGATTCTTCAACTGAAGATGAGGGGAGTCTGAAACATAGGGTGCAAAACTGATAAACACATGCACCTATCTAGTTTCAAAGATAGTTCACCTGGAATCTCATGTGACTATCTTACAGCAAAGGGTCAATGACCAGCAACTTAAGATCACCGACCTCAAGGGCTAGTTAGCTGAGAGACCCTTAAGAAGGACTCAACCAGGTCCACAAGAACCTATGGAAGTGTTAGATGACACCCCCAACTCACCTATGCAAGAAGGTGATGCTACCAAAAAGGGGGAGAAAGTCCTCACAACCACAGAACCTGGGAGTTCCTCCCAGAGTATGGACATAGAGGAGTCACCAACCTCTCTTGCAATTATCCAGACTCAGCAACCTCCTTAGGTCATGAAATTAGACTTACTCATTCAACACTTGTTTGAGGAGGGAATTCCAAGAGCAATGTCTGCTCCCTCTGAGAATCCAATTATGGGATGGGGGTATGACACCAACAGAAGAGCTCTTGTGATCTCTAGAGCTCAGGGTCAACTGGAAATCTTCAACTTCTCACACCTGAGTTTCTATGAGTGCATCAATCTGGTGAATCTTCCACTTTTCAACCCAAGCCACAACAGACAAGCTGAGAGATTAGCAGACCGGATTCAAAATAGGGTGCTAGAGGAATTCAAATTGAGATCAAAATTATATAGATAGAGGCTAACAGGTGAGATCTTTGGTCAACTAGATGTTGAAGTGGACCCTGAGATTAGCTTCGAAGGGAAAACCTTGATTGAAGGCCCAGAGGTTGAGCCTGTGAACCTTGAGACAGGATCTTCCTCTGCACCCAGTACCCTCAGTGAGGCACCAGCTGGTGAAGGTGTCTCACAACCTCTCTCTAGCCAGAGCTTGACTGCTGAACCAAGCAATGAAGGCCAAAGTTCTCTCCACCCCGAGTCACCAAGGCCTGTGGTTGACAAAGGGAAAAGGAAATTAACTCCCGAGGAGTTGGAGGAGGAAAAGAGAGAGAGGAAGAGGAAGCTGAGCGGAGAGAGTTTAAGTAGGTCCCCAGGCATCATGGAAGCTGCAATCTAGGCTGCCCATAGGCCAAATACTCAAGAAGATGAGTTAAGGGCAACTAGGCTAAACTACTTGGGGACCAGGAACTACAACATAGATGAACTCATCTCTGTCCCCTTAGAAGAGTTGAATGAGCTGGCTGACATTGAGCTGTCAAAGGAGAGGAGGGAGGCAGAGGATGCAGCATTGCTCCTTAAGATTAAGGAAGAAAGGAGACTGAAAAGGCTCTACAAACATGCTCCTGTCCTCTCCCCAATTCAAGAAAGTCCTGAGACAGAGACTGTGGCACAGGCACAACCTAAGGTAGATAGGGAAGCTGAAAGAATGAATATGATCAACTACCTGAGTGCCACAAGACTCTATCAGGCAGCTGCACTTCTTCCTTTGTCCTTTGAATTCATAGAGTTTGAATATCTCAAGCAACTAGAGGAAAAAGCCACAAAAGAAAGAAAAGCTGCTAAGAGAAAGCTAAAGGAAGAAGCTGCAAGGTCAAGGGCCATCGTCCATAAAAGCCAAAAGAAGTCTGAAGATAGACAAAGGATGATGAGCTTCTTGAAGCTGTATGGATTCTCTGGAAAAAGACTTGGTCCTATGTTTCTATCCACAATGGATGAGCATATAAGGGTGATCAAGCAGAAGACAAAAGGGGAGAGCTTGTGGATTTACATTCTCCATCAAGTCCAGCTCAACCTGAAGTTGAGGTAAAGGTTGAACCCACTGAGACAACACAACCTGAACCTAGAGCTGCATCTCAACCAACTTCATCTTCTGATCCACAGCAGGGTCCTCTTCTCTCTCATTCTGAACCTGTAAGAGAAGAGAACCCAACTGAAAGGGACACTACTGAACAATCTGTTGCTGAAGACTAGTCCTCTCAGTTGAAATCATCAAAGAGGAGAAAAAGGATGGCCAGAAGAACCCCTACAAAGAAAAAGAAAACTAAGGCATCCACCTCTACACCTCAGGATGAGTCAGAACATCCTGAGGAAGTGCATGAAGAGGCTACTCAACCAACTCCCATCAGAGTAGAGCCTCTTGTAGTTGGAAGACCCATCGTGTCCTGGAGTTTTGCTGATAATCCAGACAGATGGTATGTCACTAGAGATCAAGAAGGTCAAGATGTCTACTTTCATCAAGACATGCTTGCCCTTCCTTTGCATGATCTCTATGACATGAGAAGATTCTATGAGATTTTGAAGGATCCTAACCATATGATGAAAAGAGGTTTGCTGCTGATCCTAATGAGGACTATCAACATCTGAAGAATCTCTTTATTTTGGTAGCATCAGCCTAGGGGGAGTTTGTAAGGATCTATCTGAAGATTATGAGGCTGATACAACCAAAGATCTTCCAACATGCACTAAGGAACTAGGATGAACTTGCTGCGAAAGCTTTACACTCTCTAAAACTCTAAGTGTAAAGTCTTCCGAAGCCAAAAGTTCAGAAGAAATTACTTCGGAAACTTTACACATAACAGAAAATATTCCAAGTGTAAATACTTCCGAAGCCAGAGGCCAAGATCTTCCGAAGCCAAAGATGAAGTTTTTCGAAGCTTCAAAGGCAAAGTCTTCCGAAGCTGTTTTGTTGTGAAGACTGATTTCTTTGGAAGACAGAGAAAAGATACTTTCTTTGATCTACTTTTGATAACGCTGACCAACTTTCTGCTGCAACTCTGATAACTCACCAACTTGTATGAGTTGGTGAAACTTCCATGCTTTAATGAATAGTAGATAAAGTCTTTGTCTGTAATTTTCTTTTTTTGTTCCTTTAGACTTTTTTTGTACTAGGAAAAGTCAGTGAGCTATGGCATGTCATAGTCACTAGTCAAAAGACAATCTGCCTTTTGACTCTAGATTGATCTTGTTGTCTAGATCAGTCAATTCCAACTGTCCTTCTAAGTATTAATGGTTGTAGGTTGTAGTATAAAAGAGTCTCAGGTCCTTGTATTTTACATTATGCTTTGAACACTTGTAATAGAACTTGAGATCAATATACAACATCCTTGAAACTAATACTTGTGTTATTGTTCTAAGTTATGTCTTATTGTTACTTGTGTTCCTTGTATCTTCAAAGTTTCCTGTTCCCTATTTGAACTGTTAAGTGATCTAAGATCACTCCTCTTATGAAACTAATTGTAGTTAACACCCTAACCCGGTCCTGCAATGAGCCTATGAAACTAATTGACTTAAGGCCCAGAGGTTGAGCCTGTGAACCTTGAGACAGGATCTCCCTCTGCACCCAGTACCCTCAGTGAGGCACCAGCTGGTGAAGGTGTCTCACAACCTCTCTCTGGCCAGAGCTTGACTGCTGAACCAAGCAATGAAGGCCAAAGTTCTCTCCACCCTGAGTCACCAAGGCCTGTGGTTGACAAAGGAAAAAGGAAATTAACTACTGAGGAGTTGGAGGAGGATAAGAGAGAGAGGAAGAGGAAGCTGAGGGGAGAGAGTTCAAGTAGGTCCCTAGGCTTCATGGAAGCTGCAATCCGGGCTGCCCATAGGCCAAATACTCAAGAAGATGAGTTAAAGGTAGCCAGGCTAAACTACCTAGGGACCAGGAACTACAACATAGATGAACTCATATCTCTCCCCTTAGAAGAATTGAATGAGCTGGCTGACACTAAGCTATCAAAGGAGAGGAAGGAGGCAGAGGATGCAGCATTAGTCCTCAAGATTAAGGAAGAAATGAGACTAAAAAGGCTCTACAAACATGCTCCTGTCCTCTCCCCATTTCAAGAAAGTCTTGAGACAGAGACTGTGGCATAGGCACAACCTCAGGTGGAAAGGGAAGCTAAAAGAATGAATATGATCAACTACCTGAGTGCCATAGGACTCTATCAGGCAGCTGTACTTCTTCCCTTATCCTTTGAGTACATAGAGTTTGAATATCTTAAGCAGCTGGAGGAAAAAGCCATGAAAGAATGAAAAGCTAGGGAAGAAGCTGCAAGGTCAAGGACCATCATCCACAAAAGCCAAAAGAAGTCTGAAGATAGACAAAGGATGATGAGCTTCTTAAAGCTGTATGGATTCTCCGGAAGGAGGCTTGGTCCTATGTCTCTATCTATATTGGATGAGCATATAAGGGTGATCAAGCAGAAGATCAAAAGGGGAGAGCTTGTAGACTTACATTCTCCACCAAGTCCAGCTCAACCTGAAGTTGAGGTAAAGGTTGAACCCACTGAGACAACACAACCTGAACCTAGAGCTGCATCTCAGCTAACTTCATCTTCTGATCTATAGTAGGGTCATCTTCTCTCTCCTTCTGAACCTGTAAGAGAAAAGAACCCAACTGAGAGGGACATTACTGAACAATCTAGTGCTGAAGACCAGTCATCTCAGTTGAAATCATCAAAGGATGGCCAGAAGAACCCCTACAAAGAAAAAGAAAACTAAGGCATCCACCTCTACACCTCAGGATGAGTCAGAACATCCTGAGGAAGTGCATGAAGAGGCTGCTCAACCAACTCCCATCAGAGTAGAGCCTCTTGCAGTTGGAAGACCCATCGTGTCCTAGAGTTTTGCTAACAATCCAGACAGATGGTATGTCACTAGAGATCAAGGAGGTCAAGATGTCTACTTTCAGCAAGACATGCTTGCCCTTCCTTTGCATGATCTCTATGACATGAGAAGATTCTATGAGAGTCTGAAGGATCCTAACCATATGATGAACAGAGGTTTGCTTCTGATCCTAATAAGGACTAACAACATCTGAAGAATCTCTCTATTTTGGTAGCATCAGCCTAGGGGGAGTTTGTAAGGATCTATCTGAAGATTATTAGGCTGATGCAACAAAAGATTTTCCAACATGCACTAAGGAACAAGGATGAACTTACTGCGAAAGCTTTACACTCTCTAAAACTCTAAGTGTAAAGTCTTTTGAAGCCAAAAGTTCAGAAGAAATTACTTAGGAAGCTTTACACTTAACAGAAAATATTCCAAGTGTAAAAACTTCCGAAGCTAGAGGCCAAGATCTTCTGAATCCAAAGATTAAGTCTTTCGAAGCTTCAAAGACAAAGTCTTCCAAAACTGTTTTGCTGTGAAGACTGATTTTTTCGAAAGATACAGAAAATATACTTTCTCTGATCTACTTTTGATAAAGCTGACCAACTTTCTGCTGCAACTCTGATAACTCACCAAGTTGTATGAGTTGGTAAAACTTCCATGCTTTAATGAATAGTAGATAAAGGCTTTGTCTGTAATTTTCTTCTTTTGTTCCTTTAGACTTTTTTTGTACTAGGAAAAGTCAGTGAGCTATGGCATGTTATAGTCACTAGTCAAAAGGCAATCTGCCTTTTGACTCTAGATTGATCTTGTTGTCTAGATCAGTCAATTTCAATTGTCCTTCCAAGTATTGACAGTTGTAGGTTGTAGTATAAAAGAGTCTCAGGTCCTTGTATTTTACATTATGCTTTGAACACTTGTAATAGAACTTGAGATCAATATACAACATTCTTGAAAACTAATACTTTTGTTATTGTTCTAAGTTTTGTCTTATTATTACTTGTGTTCCTTGTATCTTCAAAGTTTTCTGTTTTCTATTTGAACTGTTAAGTGATCTAAGATCACTCCTCTTGTGAAACTAATTGTAGTTAACACCCTAACCCGGTCCTGCAGATCATTTATCAAATCGAGTAAAATCGACCAAATTAAATCTTTAACTCGACGAACTTGAAACTGATCAAATCGTACCTTTATAATCGAGGGGAAATCATTATATCAATACTCTTAAACTATTTGAACTCCCAATTTCATATGAAACACACGCAGACATTAAGTTCGTCAAATAGGTACTCATCCACCTGCAACTATATGGTTCCTCTTCTTCTGGACCTTTTCAAGTTCAATTAATAGAGGTTTATTGCTCTAAAACTCTTTAGAAACGCGTGATTAATTTGATTATCATTATCGTTTGCATCTCGAACAAGATTCACATCAATCGCGGTTGTTATTGTCCTTTTTTCTATGCAATCTACACCAAATCAGGTAATTGAATTCATGATTAAACTCGATTTCACATGGGTAATCAAAGCCCCATGTTTATTTCTGTTATCATACTGGTTTTGATGTTCAGTTTGACTGAAATCGACTCTAGGGTTCTTGTGATTTGGGGGACTTAATATTAACATGGTATAAATTGTAAATCGGGATTGTAAACAAATCTGGACTTATAGCCCACCCGTTAACACCATACCTATACTCATTAGAGGTCCCGGTTTGACCTCGAGCTCCCTTAAACCTCTTTAAAACTTGATTTATTTTTTAAATTTAAATCACACAAAATTGTTATTATATTAGTATATTAATGTAAAATTTATTATGTTAATTAAAATTTATTCTAGAAATTATTACTATAATTTCTGAAATTCCTAGACAATACAATTTTTTTTCTTTTATTTTCTTAAAGAAAAAAGAGGTTTTATTATTATAATTTATAAGTGTTAAATCTTATAAAATATATTAAATCAAACATAAATTATTTGTAATTATATTAAACTAATATTTTACAAATCAATTAATTATCAAATCAATTATTTCGACCAAATGATTTAATGATTAATTATTAAATTAATTAACTCCTTTCACACTTTAATATTAAAAATTTATTTACTCAATCATTATCAATTAAAATACATAATTTATCCATAGTTATTTTATTTCCTTTATTAATTAAATTTTCAAATTCAAATATTTTCAAGATATAAATCAACTTCATTATTTAAAACTATTTATTAAAACCACAAATCACAATCAAAATCTTAATTCATACCTAGTCTTTAAACCATTACTATTCTAACAAAAATACACCAAACTTTAGGTAGAACGTTGAGGGGTTTTTGATGTCACGTCGAGCATTTATATTTTCCAAATCATTTATAATTCAAGTGAGTATTCATAACTTTTTTTATGTGTTTTATATTTTGGGGAAATCATATGATTCAATATTCAATCATTGATATTCATTGTTATTCTATTTCATTCAAAATTTAATTCTATACATGCTATGTTATTACTTGTAAACTAGATGTTTTTGATGTGTGTATAGTTTGATAAACTAGATGAGAACACAATCATTAATTCATGTAACCACGATAACAATGATAGATCTATTGGTTTGACAAACCCACTCCATTTGTTTAATCGCATGGTGATTGGAACAGAATCATTCATTCTATAAGGCTTCGTCTGCGTACCGAGTCAATTCAGTCTTTTGGTTTGATTGTGTTGATTTGTCTTTTATGTTACACTACTGCATTTATAAGCCTTGATATTGCCATGTGAATTGAATTGTTTTCAACCATTGTAATCAATCTATATATGTATGCAAATCTATGTTTACTCATCGGCTAATTTGTTAGCCGACCCGTTACTTTTTCACATGATTTCAGTAATGCTGATTAGTGGAATTCTCCATGCTCACTTAGGAATTGGATCTATTATAATAAAATGCTTTTGTTATGTTTATTTGGATTATTGTTTAATTGTAATGTATCATTTGATTAGTATCATTCAATGAAAATAGAATTTAATATTATTTCAACGTATTTACTACCATGTATTATGAGCAATCGATTCATATTTGTCCACCCTGATGATTCCGCCGTCGGTCGGGGTGTGATAGTCTCGAGATTCACTTTTAGCAAGCTATTCATGCTTCACTTGCCTGTATGTTGCTATAATGCATGGAAACCGCTGTTGGAAAAACAATCGGTTGGAATAACTAGAAAGACTCTTTTATTAATCTAACATGAACTTCAAATTTGATTACTGTGAATAAATTTTGGCTACCTCTAAACTTTCTTATATAGACTTGAAATAAAAGATAAGTATCCAACTACCGACTTGAACAATTAATAAAAAAACAAAACAAACTTTGGATAAGATTGGATAATATTTGATCTCCTCCTTAGCCGCCCCATGAGATCGAGCTAGTCTTCATGGAATTTTGACAGATTAGGATTAGTAAATTTCATTCACCCCTAATCCTGATTCGTACCGCCAAAGTCTATTAACCAGAGTAGCTCACGCATTTCTTCAAAATTTATCCTAGGTAGTTCTTTGGTGAGAATATCTGCTTTTCGTATCTCTCCACTAACATGTTCGACTATGACTTCACCTCTTTCGACACATTCATGAATGAAGTGAAATCTTGTGTTAATATGTTTACTTTTGCCATGAAATATCGGGTTCTTGATCAATGCAATTGCTGAGCTATTATCAACCAATAACTTTACCACCTTTTCTTCAAGTCCTGTTATTTCACTTATCAATCCTCTTAGCCATAGAGCTTAACAAGTTGCAGCAGCTGCTGCCATAAACTCGGATTCACAAGATGACTAAGTAGCAGTCTTTTGTCTTTGTGAATTCCAAGAGATAATTGAGTCACCAAAATAGAAAACCATACTGGTAGTACTTTTCCTATCACTTTGATTTGTTGAGTGACTATTGTCACTATAACATGTTAAGTCCTCATTCCCACCCACCACAAGTATCTTTTAACCCAAAATCTAATGTTCCTTTTAACATACCTTAGCATGTGTTTTAAAGCATGTAAGTGGCTCTCCTTTGGGTCTTGCATGAAGCGACTCGTTATACCAACTGCATAACATAGATTGGGACGTGTATGAACTAAATATTTTATGTCACACCTTTGCTAAAGCGGAAACACGAGAATGCGACGGATGGGATCGTCATAACACATTGGGGGTTTAAGAGAATATCTAAGGTATTCTCTGTTCTTGGGTCATGACGTCGCCCGACACATAGGAACACATGTCAAGTATAGTCAATACCATAACGTCATACCATAAATGCATAAACAAACCAAAGTCCCATTCGGGAACAAACCAATACAATCGCCAAACATTATTATTATCCATCTCTTTGTTATTTGATTCACACACATACACCCATCTTAATTTTGATTTCTAGATCTGAACGTGATGAATCCTAAGATCCAAGCTCAACGAATATAAATTTTTGATTTAGCAAAATGGTATGAGTCTTAATATCCGAGTGAATGGTCATCCGTAGGGCGCGGATGCATATAGGTTTGACTCTTTCCTTTCGACTCAAGGCATCCGCTACTACGTTTGCTTTACCCGGGTGGTACCGGATTTCACTGTCGTAATCACTAAGCAATTCAATCCATCGACGCTATCTCATGTTCAATTCCTTTTGGTAAAAAATATGCTGGAGGCTTTTGTGATCGGTATAAACAACACACTTTGTACCATACAAATAGTGCCTCCAGATCTTAAGAGCAAAGACCACCGCGCCCAACTCTAGGTCATGGGTGATGTAATTCTTCTCGTGATTCTTAAGTTGTCATGACGCGTATGCAATCACTTTATCTTTTTGCATGAGCACACAACCTAAACCTTGATACGACGCGTCACAATACACCACGAATCCGTCTGAACCCTTAGGGAGTGCCAATATCGGTGCATTACACAACTTGTCTTTCAATGTATTAAACGCGTCCTCTTGTTTAGCACCCCATTCGAACTTTTTATCCTTCCGCGTCAGTTGTGTGAGTGGTTGCGCAACCCTTGAGAAATTTGTGATAAATCGCCGATAATATCCTGCTAGTCCAAGGAATTATCTTATCTCTGAAGGCATCTTAGGTGCCTCCCAGTTTTTAACTGCCTCAATCTTTCCAGGATCCACATGAATTCCTTTCTCATTCACTACATGTCCAAGGAATTTCACCTCTCACAGCCAAAACTCACACTTGGAGAATTTGGCATAGAGCTTCTCCCTTCCCAATAACTCCAGGATTGTTTTCAAGTGTCCCTCATGCTCCTCTTTCGTCCCTGAATAAATCAAGATGTCGTCAATGAATACTATGACAAATTTATCCAGGTAGGGTTTACACACCCTATTCATTAGGTCCATAAATACTGCAGGTGCGTTCGTTAGCCCAAAAGGCATAACCAAGAATTCATAATGCCCATAACACGTCCTAAAAGCCGTATTTGGTATATCGTCCTGGTGCACCCTCAACTGATGATATCTTGAACGAAGATCAATCTTCAAAAAATAGGTCGCCCCTTGAAGTTGATCAAATAGATCATCTATCCTTGGCAAGGGGTAACGATTCTTAATAGTTAACTTGTTCAATTCTCGATAATCTATGCACATTCTGAAGGATTCATCCTTTTTCTTAACGAAGAGCACTGGCGCTCCCCATGGCGAATGACTGGGTCGGATGAAACCCTTGTCTAGCAACTCCTAGAGCTGACTAGACAGTTCTTGCCTTTCTGACGGAGCTAGTCGATAAGGAGCCTTAGCCACAGGCACTGCGTCAGGCACCAAATCAATTCGGAAGTCCACCTGTCTTGGAGGGGCAATCCTATCAAATCCTTCGGAAACACCTCTAGAAAGTCCCGCACAACAGGTATGTCTTCAATCTTTATTTCCGCCACTTTCATGTCTATTATGAATTATTTATTCACTTCAGGCTTCTCTCCATGTACTTCAAGCATCCTGGCACTTGGTAAGGGTATGCACACAATCTTTTCATTGCACATGATTTTAGCTCTATTCTTAGTTAGCCAATCCATGCCCACCACTACGTTGAAACTCCCAAGCCCAAAAGGTGTAAGAGCTATTCTAAAAGCATGGTCATCTAATATTAAGGTATAGTCCTGAATTACATGTCTAGTCTCTACTAGGCTACCGTCAGCCAATTCAACTACATAGCTTGTTTCCACACAACTGGGGGTCACAAATACCTTAAAACTCTTCGCTAAGCGTTCCAATTGCTTGAAATTGAAACACACAGGTCATGACATCATAGTCGGTTGGTGCAGATTCATTTGACTCCAAAACTAATGATCTATATTTTGCATCTTGTCCATGAGGCGGTACTCCTCAGTCACTAATGCTTTAAGCCCATCCTAAGTCATGGCCATCACAACATTTTTTTTTACTTTGTACTTGAACTTGGATATTCCACCATGTTAGTGCTTTGCCCACTAGTGGCCAAATAACACCCTTTGCCTTTTGATTTTTAGCACCAATCTTGATGTCCATATTCGTTTCCATTTTCTCAATGCAACGGGTCATGGCTATTGTTCCAACTTCCCATCATACTCTTTTGGCTTGCACGTCATGAACTCCGTGCATGTACAACCAATCCTGACTTTGGTGCCATTTTCTTCCATGTTATCAGTCTCACCATGTCCAACTCTAATCCTCTAGGATCATCATCAGGCACATCCTTAGCATACCAAAGATGTTTATGTATAGGGTTCCCCGTAGCGTTCCCACCATACCAACGATATACCAAGGATGAGGTCTAAACTGGTTATATGATTACTCCATCAAGTATAATGCTAGAATATCTCAACAACCAATTCTCTAAGTATTAAGATCAGTTTGAACAAAGCAGCATAGGTGCAAGGAGTCTCACCTCCCTACTTCAACTCTTCAAAGACCAAGTACATTTTGAACATGTAATCAATTTCCACGATCATAGAAACAAAAGCGAGAGAAACTTCTCATAGATACTGGGCTAAAATGTCCCAGTATGATTCCTATGAATGCTCTAGATCCATTTGTACTTATGCAAGGATAAATGGGATTGGTGTTTCCACACCATTGATTATCATAATAACAGGGATTCCACTATCCCATGTATAAGATGGAAGATTCGTACTAACTATGACTGTTATCTCATGAAAGGGTTTTCCAGATTTCGTATGCACTGCAAATTGCGATTACGTGTGCACCCGTAATGGTAATTTGCATTGCATGGTCACCCCTAGCTCCTCCTACCAGAGTTAACATGTCTTGTTAAGTACAGAGTGTTATCTAAGATTGGAGAATCAAGGATATGGTCACTAACTGAAGGTTAAGTAACCAAATTTGTGCAGAGGAATCGACCAACAAAGCATTCACTTGGGTAAGGAACCATCAAAAGAGTCCACTTAGTATAGTTTGAGATCCAATAAAGCAGCCATCTGACCCGAATACGCCATGGCCCTTATCTGTTGTTGTCATGTAAGCTAGCATGTCCATCTCCCAATAATCAAATCACGAGTTATAAATAAGGCCTCCTACAACATAGCTAACACTAGCAGATGCACATAATAAAGGTTGGCTTAACAAACAAGTCCTTTAAAAGAGTCCTTATAGCCGCACTTGTCAATCCAGACCAAATAATAATCAAGCACATAATGAGAGGACGTCCTTACCTAATGCTTTCTTAAGACACGCACAGATAATACAACGACCAAGGTTCTCCAGCTAAGAAGATCACACATGACACATAAGGTAGGCAACACAACACAACAGATAATGCACATAAACGTTCACATGTATAACAGTACACACATAATCCTATGATGCATACTACATGTGGGTACTTAGGTTATAGTCTAGGTCGAATAATCCACCTAATTCTCTATAACCTGGCTCTGATACCAATCTGTCACACCCTTGCTAAAGCGGAAACACGAGAATACGACGAACGGGATCATCATAACACATTGGGGGTTTAAGAGAATATCTAAGGTATTCTCCGTTCTTGGGTCATGACGTCGCCCGACACATAGGACCACATATCAAGTATAGTCAATACCATAACGTCATACCATAAATGCATAAACAAACCAAAGTCCCATTCGGGAACAAACCAATACAATCGCCAAACAATACCAAATACAAAACCAACAAAATTTCAATCCATAAGACCAAACAATTCAAAACATGTCCCCAAAGTCTCATGAAATGTCTAATGCTCCCAGAGGAGCGGTCTCGTCTAAGTCCACAGCCAATCACCTAGGCTTCATTACCTGAAAAGCCATGCTCTAAAAGTCAACATACATTGGTGAGTTCACAGGTTTAAAAGTACAAATAGTTTGCCGTGTACAACATGTATAGAAAATTGTATGTGAACAGAGTACATAGCAGTCAAGATATCAACACAAGTCCCAATTCAGTCCAAGTCCAGGATAAGTCCAAGTCCAATATACCCGGATTATATTCACCCAAGGGCAAGCCCAGGCCAAGTCAGTCTCGACTAGTATACCGACAACAAGGGTGGGGGTGTCAACCCGTTAGTACTAACAATACCTCTCCATGACGTCCAAGCCAACAAGTCCAACAACAAGCACAAGCACAAGTACACACTTATGAATGACTATCAAGACTCAAACCATAACCCCAAACCACATACAATGTCCCAAAGTGATTTTTAAAACACGGCATAGTCCAAAATCATGAGCATGCTTTTACCCCAAGTAAAATATATTAAAAAGGGGCCGTGAAACTCACCTTGAAAAGTTATAGTTCAAATCCCACAATACGCAGAGTAAGCTCTATAAACATAATACACAAAAGGATTAACATAATAAAAAGACCAATATGGGTGTAATCCTTTTAGTCCAGCCCTTAACGCTAATCAAGGTTTTCCATTGTCATACTTATTAATTTAATTCTTTTGTAAATAATTTTAATCAATTTTATATGCAAAACTTGTCTTAATTTAGATTATTTAGTTCCAATCCTTACTTTTAAGTTTTAACAAGATAATTCAGCATGCATATCTGATTGCGCATCAGTCTTGTATAGGCTGTTTGGGGATCGAAACGATAACAAATCGTTGTGTAAAAGTGTCGTTTGAAAGAAGAGACTTTAAATTAAACTCTAGAAAAAGAATCGTGTTCATTTGATAAAACATAAGAAAGTTATAACTCGAAGAACACAGACTAATCTGCTGCCCAGATTCGTCGGTTTTGACCTTCTGTTTTGTTTGCTACGTTTGGAGGACCAAACGATGTCGAAACGACACGAGACCACTTGGGTTAGTTAGAGGACTCATGGGGATTAAATTTAGACCCAGAGTTTGCCCCAATTGGGCGTATTTCGACCATGTTATCACACGAACAAGATGACCCATTTTTCTGACAGCAAGCTGCCCAGATTGTTAGTTTAGTTCCTTTGCGTCTCAAGTCCCAATATGCGCTCGTTAACAACCCAAATATGTAAAAATGCTTTCATTCCAGTTTCAAGTTGTCAAGAACTTCAATTAACCACTTAGTTTATATAATTTTCCAGTCCTGAACAGTTGTTAGTTTCTTAGTCTCCCGGTTTGCAAGTTTAAGTGATAGTTTCATTGTTCCGATTTGTTCAACCTATCAATTCTTTCAAGGAACAATTTTAATTATTTCAAAACGTTTTATAGGTTCAAAATTTCGATTAAGGGCAAATCATCTAAGATTACAACCTAATATTTTAGATTCGATTACCATACAAGCCCAAGAATTAGGGTTTTTACCAAATGACGATTCCGACAATCAAAACACCTAGATATTCACGATCTAGCACCCAAAACCAAGAATGAGAGACTATTAGATGAAGATTTTGCATTTAGATGATGAACATCATTGATTTTTGAGTAGAACAAAAATTAAAATCATCAAAAACGATTTTGCTTACCGTGGATTCGAAGATGAATGATTCAAGCCTAGTTTAAGATCTTGGATGCCTTGATTACCAAAAACTCGATGGATGGCTCTAGTACTTCAGAATTTTTGATGGTTAGAAGAAGAAGAAGAGAGGATTTTGGTGTTGTGGTGGCTAGGGTTTCAAGGAAAAATCTTGAGTTGCAAAAGTGAGGCCAAAACAAAGGGGAATACCCCCCTCCCCCCCTTATTCATTTGCAGCCGAAAGAGGGAAAGGACAAGGGCCTTTGGGCCCTTGGCCCGTCTCGTCCCGACCCGCGCGTCGACCAATTTTCATGTTTTCAAATTCTGCGCGCAATAACGGTTTCAACGGGCTTTCACATGCCCTAGAGTTTGGGATAATTTATATTTTTGAAGCAATTTAAGTTTATTTACCAGGCTTTAGGCAAAGCCCATGGATATAGAGTTAGTTGGGTTTCAGTGTAATTTTGTGTTTTACTTTTTAGGAAAAACCTTGATTGGGCTCAATGCGTAGGACCTCATACAATGACAAGCCCAGTGGGCTTCATAATGATATAAACTACAGGCCCATCTTAAGAACGTAGGCCCATTAAGCCAAAATTTGGGCCCAACAAGAAAAGAACCATAAATCAAGACCAAGCCCAAATGTGACAAAAGTCAAAGTCAAAAGTCAAAATCCAAATCAAAGCCAAAGCCAACGTACCTATTTTGGTGAAGGATGACACATCTTAGCCTACCAATAAGGCTACGAAAGTTACTTGCATCAAAATTCCTTCATGTTAATTTCATCCTTTGTTAACATTGATCTTGGTTCCATAGGGTATTTGATTGGATTACAACCTTTCATTCCGGCATTTTTTTAACTTCTTTGCATAGCCACTTTGTTTTATTATCATCCCATTCTCTTGTTGAGCCACTTCAATCCCTAGATAATAAGAGAGTAATACTAGATCTTGCATATTAAACTTTATTTTCATTTGTGTTTTGAAGTTCTCAAACTCAATAAGACTCGACCCCATGACGATGAAATCATCAACATATACACCTATTACAATCAAATCACCTTTTGTATTCTTTGTGTACACCATGGGTTCTCTTGGGCAATGAGTGTAGTTAAGTTGTTTTAGTGTTTTATCGACTCCCTTGTTCCATGCTTGAGGTGCTTGACGAAAACCATATAATGCTTCTTTTAACTTGTATACCAATTCTTCTTTCCTGGGAACCACAAATCCATCAGGTTGCTTCACATATACGACCTCTTTTAGCTCTCCGTTTAGGAAGGCGGATTTGACGTCTAGGTGAAAGCCTTTCCAACCTCGCTTTGCTGCAAGTGGTAAAAGGAGACGAATTGTTTCAATTCTAGGGACGGGAGGAAACCTTTCGTTACTAGCCTCGCCTTGTATTTTATCACTTTTTATTGATCATCCCGTTTTATGTTAAATACCTATTTGAGCCCAATGGCTTTATTATTATCAGTTAATCGAGTTAAAGACGAAGTCTTGTTTTGTTTGATCGACTCAAGTTCTTGCCTCATTGCTTTCTCCCACTTTTCATCTCCTTTTGCTTCAAGATAATTTCTTGGCTCATCTTCACATTGTGGATTTAGCTCTTCCAGTTACATAACAAAATCATCAAAACGTTTAGGTAGGTTAGTTTTCGAGTATATCAACGTAAAGTTTCCTGTGATTTAGCGTTTTTATCACTGATATGGTATTCTTCTTCATCTTCGATGTTGGTAGGAGACATTATGTTTGTTGTTTGCTCTTGAGGGACCTGATTTGTAACTGTTTCTGTCGGGGCACACTGCTCGGATGGACTTAGCAATGGCTCGGATTCCATTGAGTCTTGAGTAAGAGTAGTGGGCTGCCAAACTTGTGTGCTTTTATCTATAGTAACCTGAAATTCAGCCCACTCACGTCCTCTTCCTACATGCATTGTTTCTTGGTATTGATCCTAATTAAATTTCCTTGTTTCTTCAAACATGACATCACAACTCACATGTATTCGATTTAGACTTGGGTCATATAACCAATATGCTTCTGACCCCGGTTCACTACCTAGATACACAAGCATACATCTTCTATCATCCAATTTTTTTTAGTCTAACCGAGGGGATCTTCGCATGGGCACAACAAGCAAACACTCTTAGGTGATATAAGTTTGGTTTGAAGCCTTTTAGAGCTTCATATGGTGTTGACTTTTTTAATGCTTTAGTTGTTGATCGGTATTGTATGTAGACGGTATGTCGTACACATTCACCCCGGCCATAAGTTTTGAGGAACACACATTGCTTTCATCATACTTCTTATTGCATTTAATATTGTAAGATTCAATCTCTCGATGACACCATTTTGTTGTGGTAAGGGGCGGTAAATAACCTTTTTATGCTCGTTTCATCACAAAAGTTTGTAAATAGGTGGTTTAAGTACTCTCCGCCCCGATCATTTTTCAAAGCTTTAATCTTCAATTAGTTTTCTAATTCCACTTCTTATTTCAACTTCTTGAAAATGTTTAGAGCCTCATCTTTAGTTTTAATGGTGTAGACTCACGTGTAACTTGAGTAATCATCCATGAAGAGCATTAAATTTCAGTTGCCAGCTAGAGTTGGTGGATATATTGGGCCACACACGTCTGTATATACCAACTCTAATGGTTTACATGCTTGATAGTTTGTTTGTTTGGGGAATGGTGTTCGACTATGTTTGTCGGTTAGGCACGAGTCACATACCCCTGTTTCGTGTGGTAATCTTGGTACACCTTTCACCATTCTGTTGTTTACCATCAAGGACATGGAATTAAAATATAAATGTGGAAGTGATATGTGTTTTGATATATATAAAAAATTTTATAATGGATTTTACACAATTAAGTTTTAATTTATAAAAATGATTTTCACCTTATGACTAACTACACACACAATAGGCAAGTGTACCTATCGGATAGTAGTATAGTTTTTGATAAGAACCAAGTATCGATTCATGGACACGAGAGCTCCTGATACTAAGCCTTTGTCATTATCTGGCCGATGAACGATGATTTGTGAGTCATAGGATTAACTAATTTAGCTAACTATTAAACTAATTGAAGAAAGTAGACGAAGATGAAGATAATCAATTAAAGGAAGATATCACTTAGACTTCGAATCCGCTTAGCAAAACAATGACAACATACATGTCCTATGGTGAGATCATCTTCTACACATGCAACATGAATGTAAACTAGACTCCTGTCAAGGTTATCTAGTTATATAACTCGTTGGAAAACTAAAACGATAAACACATAATAGCCACCTAAAGTTATGCCATGAAGACCCAATGATATTATTAAGCCAAAGCTGAAGATGGTTAGGACTCCGGTCAAGGACACCAAACCCGTAAATCTTTGGAAAGTTAACATGATGAATACATGGTAACCACCTCAATTCAAATAATGTAACAATAGCTATGTAAATCCTTCAATTTCTGAATGTCCTAACACGAATACACGAATCATAAATATATTCATTATATATGGTTACATATACACAATGTTAAGAGATATTCATAATAAACATAATGGTTTTCACAAACATAAGTATTTGGATGCACACTTGTTCAACTTGACTAAATAATCAACCATCATTTACCATTCCTAGTCAAATGCCATAAACCACACACTAATGTATGCATTTCATGAATAGATGTTCTAAAACACAAGGTTTTCCAACAATATGTGACTATAACACCCACATGATTCATCATTTCATCAATTTCAACAAGCATACACAATCATTAAAGAACATTCAAAGCCTTGTAATAAACATTGACCTAATCATCACCAAAAGTTACATGTAAAATGTAAAAGTATGCTAAGCTTCATCTAATCTAAGTGATATAGAGTGTTTAGCTCATGAGACTTATAAAACCACAACCAAGCTCATAACAATAGAAGAAAACATGATAGATCTAGAGATTTTCAAACCAAAGATGAGTAGAGGTGGATTGTGTGGAGTTGAATCTTCCTTTGAAATGCTTGATCTTCTACCTAGCTTGAACTCTTGAAAGAACTCCTTCAAAGTTACCACAAGAATGGAGAAAAACTAGGGTTTCTACTCCAAAATTCGTCTTACCGAAAATGAAGAAGAAGGGCTTAAAAGGGGGTCTGATGCGTGTTATGGCCATGACAGAATCAGTCATGACCATAATGCGAATGAAAAAAGGGCCTTATGCATGTTATGGTCCTGACAAAATCAGTCATGACCATAACAGCTTCTAAACTTCCAAATTCTTCATGCATTTCTTGCCTTTTTTCCTTTGAAATCATCAAGCAACCATCCTAAACTACAAAATCCAAATTAATCATAATTAAGTATAGATAAAGATTAATTTGTAACAAAAAACACTTAAGATGGGTAAAGATATGCATTATTAACATGTATATTTATTCACATATCACCAAGCCTGGCATGCCATAGCCATGCTTGATCACGTACTGAATTTAGAAGACATACCGATTTTCCAAATTTTAGAGCTATCTTGTACAGACGGTTCTTGCTCCTAGGAATCTTCATTAATAAGCGATCTCTATGCATTCTTTAAACATCATTGTAGACAAGTCTTCCTATTGTTCTATAGTGGCAACTATCACAATGAAGCGGCCAGAACACTATTAAGAAATTTCTTTACGAGATCTTGTTCTTCGATTGGAGTACCTAACCTATCAAATTGTGTAGTATATTTGGATATTTTCCCACCAAACTCTTTAAATGAGTCTTTGTCTCCCATCTTCAATTGATCAAGTTCACGCTTCAAGGATTACAAACGTGCTTGTTGCACTCGATCAGCACCAAAAAATCTAACCTGTAAGGACTACCATTTCTCTCGAGCACTTCGACTTCTCGCTACTTGCATAAGCACACCTTCTAGCAATGCTTGACAGATTATAGCTCTTGCCATCATTTTTTTCTCATCGACGACATCTCCAGTTACGGGAACAATTGCTTCCCACAACCCTTGAGCGTCAAGTATCGATTCCATAATGACTACCCAAGTATTGAAGTTTTTTTTGTGAGTATTGGACATTGTAACGAGGTGGCGCTTTGTTCTCTTACCGGTGATACTTGGTTTGCAAATTGCACTTCAACTTCTACTCTTTCTACTCCAGCCATATTCGATTATTTCCTTACTGTTGTGGTTATCTGCCCCACAACAACCTTGGTCGATCTGCTTCGATTATGATCTACCGAAACACGCGGTTATTTTCCCCATGCCTTCAAGAGCCATAGATCAGCTACGCTCTGATACCAATTATTGGGAAAACAATCGGTTGGAATAACTCCAAAGACTCTTTTATTAATCGAACGTGAACTTCAAGTTTGATTACAGTGAATAAATTTTAGCTACCTCTAAACCTTCTTATATAGACTTAAAATAAAAAGATAAGTATCCCACTACCGACTTAAACAATTAACTAAAAAACAAATTTTAAAAGAAATAAGGACCCACTACTATACCTACTACCATTAAAAAGCAAAACATGGACCATGACTCTTGACTTACTCAACATAATCAAAACATGCATAAACATATCATGCATGCATGACACCCATGCATTAAATCTTCACGTACACAAATAACTTCACATACATAGCTTATTGAATTACCCCAATATCCTCCTGTAATTGAAAGTGTCTTGACACCCATTCTAGCTCGAAAATAACAAAACTTCTCCACACCAATGCTTTTGTCAAGATACCCATAACTTGTTCATTTGTGTCATACGCTTACAACTATACTTCCTTGTTCTCATACAACATTCGTAAGAAATGAAACTTGATGTTAATGTGCTTAGTTCGGCTGTCTAATCCTTGATTCGGGCAAGAAAGATTGCGGACCTGTTGTCACATAACATTTAAGTAGCTTTTATCTGGTTGTGGCAAAGTTCTTTCAACATCTACTAAAGCCACACTTACTAACATGCTCTTGCTGCAACCAAGATGTATTCAGCCTCAGTTGTAGAGAGAGCTATAACATGATGTTTTTTTGAGCACCATGATACAACACCAGACCCAATAGAAAATACATATGCCAAGATGCTTTTCATATCTTCAAAAATTACGGCCCAATCACTATCTGTATACCCTATGAGTTGAACATTATGCTCTCTACCATACCATAATCTGAACTCTAAAGTTCTTGCAAGATAACGAAGTACCCTTTTTCCAGTGCCGAAATGATACTGTGAGGGATGTTGCATAAAGCGAGAGAGAATGCCAACTACCAATACAATATCAGGGCTCGAATGGGTCAAGTACATCAATCCTCAAATAAGGCTTTTAAATTGATATCCTTCAACTTCTTGGCCACCATCTCCAGTGTAAAAACTTTCACCAGGGCTCATGGGAGTTGTAGCCGACTTACAATAACTCATGCCAAATCTTTTTAACAACTCACGAGTATACTTCTTCTGTGACAAGAAAATTCCATCTTTTGTCTATGTAACTTCCAGACCCATGAAGTATGTAATTAACCTAGGTATGTTAAGTCAAATTCTTTTACCATGTTCAGTTTGAACTCATCCACTAGCTTCTAACTTGATCATGTGTATATTATGTCATCACATACACACAGATCACAAGAAAATCTTCACCTTCTCCTTTCTTCACATACATGATGGGTTCATTCATGCTTTTTGATATCTATTTGAGATTAGAAAACTATCTATCTGACTATACCAAGCTCCAAGAGCTTCCTTTAGTCCATAGAGGGCTTATGCAATATATATACTCTATCATCTTTCCTATAATCTAAAATCCAGGAGGTTCATTTCATAAACTTCCTCCTAAAGTTACCCATATAAGAACGCAGTCTTAATATCAAGTTGATATACCAACCATCCATGTTGAGCAGCAATTGACAAGATAAGTCGGATGGTTTCAAAGCGTACAACCAGAGAGAATGTTTCTTCAAAATCAATTCCATGATCTTGTGCCTACCCCTTAGCCACCGGTCGAGCCCTGTGACGAGTTACTCTCCCTGTAGCATTAGTTTTTAGCTCAAAAATCCATTTCAAGCCAATAGGAAAGTTACCTTTTGGCAGATCAACCAATGACCATACTTCATGTTTTTCAAGTGATTTCAACTCTTCTTCTATAGCTTTTATCCATTCCTCTGATTGGGCTACTTCTTTATATAAAATTGGTTCAATTAGAGAGAATGCAACTTGACAGGCTGGATAGACAGACTCTATTTCTTCTGTATTCTCATATATATTACCAAGAGTCATCATACGTAGAGGAGAACTCTTTTTTAAAGACCTGCTATTTGCTACACTTGTTGGATTGTAGGAGCTACTACTGTCTTGTTTAAGATAACTTGAAGTAGTAGGTGTACTATTAATACTAGAGTTACTTGCACCACCTGATCTACTACTTGAGCTATCTCTATCACTTGTACTATTATCCAAGGACAAGTCACTATCTTTACTTTCTTTTCCTTTGCATGAATTAGCATGAACTACTTTAGTAGGAATCCCATCATTTTTGTTTTCAACTTCCTTCCATTTTGACTTTTCATCAAAAAGTACATCTCTACTCACTATGATACTTCCTTTTTCTATATCAAACAACCTATATCATTTAGTATTTAAGCAATACCCAATGAATATGAGTTGTCTAGACTTTGCATCTAACTCTCAAGTGTTTAGGTTGGACAACATAGGCTAAGCTCCTAAATACTTTAAAGTTCCTTACTCATGGTTTGCATCTAGTCTATGCTTCATAAGAAGTTCTACCTTCTTAGCTTTAGTTGGAGACCTATCAGTATGTAAATGGACATGGTAACAACTTCTCCCCATAATGTTTTGGCTAAACCATTTCTCTACCAACATAATTTGAACCATTTCCACCATTGTACCATTTTTGTGTTCTGCGACTCTTTTTTGTCTAGGATTATAAGGAGCTGTTAGATCTCTGTGAATCCTATTCTCATCACAAAAAGCTCTGAACTCCTTTAATAAGAATTCACCACCCCTATCTGTCCAGAGAAAATTGCAGGACCGGGTAAGGGTGCCTAACACAATCAGTTTCATAATAAGGAGAGACTTGGAACACTTAACAGTTCAAATAGGGAACCGGGTTTAAGTGAGTGATACTAAGAACACAAGTAAATAAGACAGAACAAGAAATAATAACATAGAAATATGGTTTTCAAGGAGTGTTGTATATTGCTCTCAAGTTCTATAACAAGTGTTACAAAGCATATCCAAATTACAAGAACATGAGACTCTTTATAGTGCATCCTACAACCATCAATACTTAGAAGGACAGTTGGAATTGACTAATCTAGACAACAAGATCAATCTAAAGTCAAAAGGCAGATTGCCTTTTGACTAGTGACTATGACATGCCATAGCTCACATTCTTTTCTATTACAAAAAGGTTTACAGGTACAAAAGTAGGAAGTTACAGACAAAGACTTTAATCTACAGTTACAAAAGCATGGACTTTTCACCAACTCATACAAGTTGGTGAGTCTTCAGAGTTGCAGTAGAAAGTATGTCAGCTTTATGTAAAGTAGATAGGAGAAAGCATGTCTTTCTCTGTCTTTGGAAGAAATCAGTCTTCATAGCAAAATGGCTTTGGAAGACTTTGTCTCTGAAGCTTCAAAAGACTTCATCTTTGGCTTCGGAAGATTTGGACTTTAGCTTCGGAAGATTTTACACTTACAGTATTTTCTGATGTAGTGTGTAAAACTTCCGAAGCACTTCTACCTTTGTATGTCCAGTGCATGCATGCAGGAAGACCTTTGGTTGTTTTGGCTTTTTTGGTTGCATCAGCCTTATAATCTTCTGATATTACCTTACAAACTCCCCCTAGTCTGATGATACCAAAACAGAGAAGTACTTTAGATGTTGATAGTCCTCATTAGGATCAAGACCAAACCTCTCTTTATCATCTGGTCAGGATCCTTCAGACTTTCATAGTATCTTCTCATGTCATAGAGATCATGTAGAGGAAGATCAAGCATGTCTTGCTAGAAGTAGACATCTTGACCTTCTTGATCTCTGATGACATACCATCTGTCCGGATTGGTAGCAGGACAAGATAGGTCTTCCAATGGCAAGAGGCTCTACTTGAATAGGAGTTGGTTGAGCAGCCTCTTCATGCACTTCCTCAGGATGCTCTGACTCATCCTAAGGTGTGGAGGTGGATGCCTTGGTTTTCTTCTTCTTTGAAACACTTTTCATGGCCATCCTTTTCCTCCTCTTTGATGTTTTCTACTAAGAGGACTAGTCTTCAGCACCAGATTGTTCTATTGTGTCCCTCTCAGTTGGGATCTCTTCTCTTACAGATTCAGATGAAGAGAGAGGAGAACCTTGCTGTGGATAAGAAGATGAAGTTGGCTGAGATGCAGCTCTAGGATCAGGTTGTGTTATCTCAGGGGGTTCAACCTTCACCTCAACTTCAGGTTGAGCTGGACCTGGTGGAGAATGCAAATCTACAAGCTCTCCCCTTTTAATCTTTTGCTTGATCACTCTTATATGCTCATCCATGGTGGATAGAGACAAAGGACCAAGACTCCTTTCGAAGAATCCGTACAGCTTCAAGAAGCTCATCATCCTTTGTCTATCTTCAGACTTCTTTTGGCTTTTATGGATGATGGCCCTTGACCTTGCAGCTTCTTCTCTTAACTTTCTCTTAGCAGCTTTTCTTTCTTTTATGACTTGTTCCTCTAGCTGCTTGAGATATTCAAGTACCCAAAGGATAAGGGAAGAAGTGCAGTTGTCTGATAGAGTCCTGTGGCACTCAGGTAGTTCATCATACTCATTCTTTCAGCTTCCCTATCTACCTAAGGTTGTGCATCTGCCACAGTCTCTGTCTCAGGACTATCTTGAACTGGGGAGAGGACAGGAGCATGTTTGTAGAGCCTTTTCAGTCTCCTTTCTTCCTTAATCTTAAGGAGCAATGTTGCATCCTCTGCCTCCCTCCTCTCCTTTGACAACTCAGTGTCAACCAGCTCATTCAACTCTTCTAAGGAAAGAGATATGAGTTCATCAACATTACAGTTCCTGGTTCCCAGGTAGTTTAGCCTAGGTGCCCTCAACTCATCATCTTGAGTGTTTGGCCTGGGTGCAGCTCGGATAGCAGCTTGCATGAAGCCTGAGGACCCTCCTGAACTCTCTCCCCTTAGCTTCCTCTTCCTCTCTCTCTTCTCCTCCTCTAACTCCTCAGAGGTCATTTTCCTTTTCCCTTTGTCACGCACAGGCCTTGGTGACTCAGGTTGGAGAGAGATTTGGCCTTCATTGCTTGGTTCAGCAGTCAAGCTTTGGCCAGAGAGAGATTGTGGAGCACCATCACCAGCTGGTGCTTCACTGAGGGTACTGGGTGCAGAAGGAGATCCTATCTCAAGGTTCACAGGCTCAACCTCTGGGCCTTCAGTCAAGGTTTTCCCTTTGAAGCTAATCTTGGGGTCCACCTCAACATCCAGTTTACCAAAGATCTCACCTGTTATCCTCTGTCTATATAATCTTGATCTCATCTTGAACTCTTCTAGCACCCTTTCTTGTATCCAGTCTGCTAGTCTTCCAGCTTGTCTATTTTGGCTTGGGTTGACAAGTGGAAGATCAACCAGATTTATGCACTCATAGAAACTCAGGTTTGAAAAGTTGAAAGTTTCTTGTTGACCCTGAGTTCTAGAGATGATAAGAGCTCTTCTTTCTGTGTCATACCTCCATCCTATGATTGGGTTCTCAGAGTGGGGAGACCGGGTAGACATGGCTCTGGGTATACCCTCCTCAAATAGACTCTGAATGAGAGAGTCCATATTTATGTAGACTTGAGGAGGTTACTGAGTATGGACTATTGCAGGAGAGGGTGGTGAATCATCTATGTCCATACTCTGAGAGGAACTCCCAGGTTCTGTGACTGTTTGGACTTTCTCCCCCTTTTTGGTAGCATCACCTTCTTGCATAAGTAAGCTGCGGGTTGAGTCTGTCACATTAATAGGTTCATGTGGACCTGGTTAAGTTTGTCTTGGTAGTCTCTCAGCTAGCTGGCCCTTGAGATTGGTGATCTCAAGTTGCAAGTCATTGACCCTTCTTTTTAAGACAGTCACCTGAGATTCCAGGGGACTTATCTTTGAGACTAAACAGGTGCATATTTGAGTCAGTTTTTGCACCTTTAGTTTCAGACTCCCCTCATCTTCATCAGAAGAATTATGGGAGGATGAGAGAATTAGACCAAGATCCTCCTCCTCATCACCAGCATATTGTTCTTGGCTGCTGGATTTCCCCTGCCTTATGATAGCTTCAAGAGAAGTGTCAAAAGGCCTGGTTGCCATGGTTGAGGTCTTAAAGATGTAATCACTTGCTGAAGTGAGAGTCTCTTCCATATAGATCTCCTGAACAGGTTCAGGGAGATCCAACTCAGTGATAGGTGAATTATATGGGATAGACCTGGGTGAGACAGGAGTACTCATCTCTCCTTGAGTAGGTGTGGAGAAGAGATACTCATAGTACTCGTTGAATGCCATGTCTTCATCATCATAGAAGTCAAGGCTGGGAATTGGTTGGTTTAGATCCAACTGCTGGGGATGGTAACTTTCCCCGAAAGGTTGTTCATTAGAGTGTGGAGACTCTGAGTGAAGGCTTAAGGCTGTTTGGGGTGTGAGCTCATCAGGCTGAGCATGAGGAACCTCAGCACTGATCATATGAGAGATGGGAGTGGTTTGCTACTCAGGGGAAGTGGGAGCTCGATTGTCCACTTCCTCCTATAAGGTTGGTGATATGGGGGCCTGCACAAGCTGAATAGCATGTGCAGGGGTTCATTTGGTTTTTCTCTGGTAGGTGATGGTTATTGGTATATACAAATTGAGAATACTTGAACTTGACCCCCTGAACCATTCTATGGACTATGAAGGAGAGGTCTTCTGGAATCTGATCCAATCCTCCATGCTTGTTTGACAAGCTGTGTATGACAACATAAAGGAGGTACTTCTATTTAGATGAGACCTTCCCCTTCCTGAAGGTTTTGACTGAGAAGTCACCCTCATAACCCATCTACACAAAGGAGTGGTTGACTGTAGCTTTGGGGAAGGACAAGTCACCTTCTACATCATCCAGCTGAAGATGTGTGTTTATGATGGCCGTAATGATGAAGATTGTCCTCCCCTGCACTGTGGCAGACAGTGCCTTCTCCCCGTCCATGGTGACCTCTTCGCAGGTCCGCTAGAACTCCAACAAATGATCCTCATAGATAGGAGGATCAATGGTGAGGGAGGTGAAGTAGTTGGTCAAAGAAAGGTAACGGCAAACCTTTGAGAAACCTGTGTTGGACTATTTGAAGATGATACTTATCAAAACCTAAGTATAAATTGACTAAGTATAGTCATTTATACTCTAATCAAACATTTAGAATAATTACAAACAATCCATAGCATTCACTAGAGAAATCAAGGTTGAGTGTGTGTGAGAGAGAAACCTCTTGCAAACTCCCTTGTAATCTCCTAGCAACATACATATGAATGAATGAAATTTTTATGAATGTGTCATTGATTCTTCATCATTCATTCATCATTATACATTTCATCTTGCAATAGATCTTCACTTGAAATCATCAACGGGTTTGTGAGATTCCGCATCACAAATTCGATAAATGACAACAATACAATTGCAATATTCGATCCACCAGCGAATCAGTGGTTTCCACAACCTGGATCTTTCTCAGAGTCTAACAGAGCAACTTGATTATGTTGCCTGTGAAGATGCATGGAAAAATCGTGTTGATTTTTGCGGTCAAGGTTGGCCATTTGAAGTAGCTTTTCGGAGAAGAAAGATAAGAACAAAGGCGGTTTGTAGGTGAAATTAGGTTAGAGAACAATGTAGATGAAGAGGAAAGTGAGAAGAGGGGGAACCGTTTGAGAATATATATGAAATGGATTTGAAACAAAGTTAATGCAAAAGGATAAACTTTGAAATCCGAAAGTAGGTCCCACCTCTGAAAAAGTGCTCAAGAAGGTAGTTATTTTGGAAGTTGAAAATCTTTCGAAGGTAATTTAGCTTTGGAAGTTTTTAAGAAAAAGCTTCCAAAGGCAATTTGGCTTTGGAAGATATTTTTAAGAGTTGTGAAAATTTGGCTTCGGAAGAAAAATACTTAGAAAGTTTTTCTTCCGACACATATTTGATTTCGGAAGATATTAAGACTTGGGAGTTTTATTCTAAAGAGAATAAATCTTCCGAGACTTAATTGCTTTTGGAAGATATTTGTCCTCCAAATACATGCAAGTACTTAGAAGCATATTTAAGCTTCGGAAAATATTCTCAGAATTTCTTTCGAAGTTAATTTTTTTATAAGTAGTTAGTTGATTTGAAGATATAAATTTCTTCTGAAGTCAACTTGAAATCTTCCGAAGAAAATATGTTTGAAAAATTTTCAAAAATCTAAGGAATATCATTAAAAACTTTTCTTCCAAAATAAACTGGGCTTATGAAGGTGATAAAATAGACAACTTAGGACACACAGGTTTTAGAAATAAAGTTGATTTAAGTTTTTAAGAAAATATACTCAAAGTTAATCATCCCAATAGCTGATACAAGATATTTGAATCTCTGTTCATCAAAAGCTTTAGTGAACAGATCAGCATATTATTCATTTGTGTTAACTTTGACTAATTTGATTAATCCCTTCTTAAAATTATCTCTAATCAAATGATACCTGATGTTGATGTGTTTGGTCCTTGAGTGCTGCACAGGATTCTCTGTAATAGAGATAGCACTGTTGTTGTCTATGTGGATGGGAGTCTATTTGAAGTTGAATCCATAGTCTAGCATCTAATTCTGAATCCAAAGCACTTGAGCACAGCAACTTGCAGCAGCAATGTATTCAGCCTCAGCAGTTGATGTAGAGACATAAGATTGTTTCTTGTATTGCCATGAGACAATCCTTCCACCAAGGAATTAACATCCCCCAGATGTAGACTTTGCAGTCATGTTGCAACCACCATAGTCACTATCTGTATAAGCATACAGATTGAAGTCAGAACTCTTTGGATACTAAAGGCCAAGCTTGGGAGCACCTTTGAGACATCTAAGAATCCTTTTGATAGCAACTAGGTGTGACATCTTGGGGTTGGCTTGATATCTTGCACAGATGCATGTGGCAAACATGATATCAGGCCTGTTAGCTGTTAGGTACATAAGAGACCCAATTATAGCCCTGTAAAGATGTTCATCCACACACTCCCCCTCAAGATCAGGTCCTAGGGAGTGGTTTCTGGCTATGGGTGTCTTAAAAACCTTACATTCAATCATGTTGAATCTTGTAAGTATGTCTTGTACATACTTTGACTGACTTATGAAGATGCCATTATCAACTTGCTTCACTTGAATTCCCAGAAAGAAATTTAGTTTCCCCATGGCACTCATTTCAAATCTGTTCTTCATCAGCCTCTCAAAGTCTTTGCAGAGCTTTGGATTAGTTGACCCGAAGATAATGTCATCCACGTATACTTGAACCAGCATTAAGTCACTCCTTGTCCCTTTGATGAAGAGAGTTTCATTTATAGTACCCCTCTTGTAACCATGTTGACAGAGATACTGAGATAGTGTTTCATACCACTTCCTTGGAGCTTGGTGCAGCCCATAAAGAGCTTTATCAAGCTTGCACACATAATCAGCATGATTTGGGTCTGCAAAGCCAGGTGGTTGTTTGACATACACCTCTTCATCAATCACCCCATACAGAAAAGCACACTTGATATCAAGTTGGTAGACCTTGAAATCCTTGGATGCAAAAAAAGCCAGGAATATTCTTACAGCTTCAAGTCTTGCCACAGGTGCAAAAACATCTATGTAATCAATTCGCTCTTCTTGTGTGTACCCTTGAACAACTAGTCTTGCCTTGTTCTTGATGACAAGTCCTCTATCATCCTTCTTGTTCCTAAAAACCCACTTGGTTCCTATGACAGTCTTCCCATGAGGAAGAGGACATAGGTTCCAAACCTTTTGTCTTTTGAATTGAAGCAGCTCCTCTTGCATTGCTTTAACCCAGCTTCCATCTTTCAAAGCCTCATCAACTTTCTTTGGCTCTACTTGGTACAAGAAGCAAAATATAGACAAACATTTTTGTCATGGATTTGTCCTCTTGTTCTCACCCCTGTATCAACATTTCCAGTGATGTTTGTGGTGGGGTGTGACATGTGGATCCTAAGTTGAGGGATCACAGCAAGTTGATTTGAAAGATCTAGATTAGAAAAATTCAGATCTAGCAATGGAGTGTCACCCACCACATCAGCAAACTTATCAAGTGAGACTTGATCTAATGAGTGTGTGACATCATTTATGTTGTCTTCTATGGAGTGGTTATCAGCATCAAGAAATTCTTGATCACTATCACCACCTCTATTTCCTCTTACATTTGAAGCTCCTTCATTTGAGTTTTAAACCTCTGAGCTGGAATTTGAAGGCATCTCAGATATATTTGAAGCTCCTTCATGTTTGTGCTGATAGGATCTTCATTTGCAGGGTTAGTCACCAAAGGAGCTGAAGTAGTAATCTTGCTTGGTCTTCTCAGCTCAAATCTTGGGTCGGGATCTCCTGTTGATATGTTATCTGTAGATCCTGAAACATTCTCACAAGACTTGTTGAAACAGATGGTAACTAAGTCAAGATCAAATAGCCAATCCGGACCAGAACCTTTCACTCTAGGAGTGTGCTCATTGAAGGTCATATTGGCTGACTCCTCAACTACTCTAGTTCTGAGATTGTATACTTTATAAGCCTTAGCTTGGGAAGAATATCCAATAAAGTGTCCATCATCTGACTTCTCATCAAGTTTGGCTACTTGATATTTGGTATTCAAGATAGTGCAAGGACATCCAAATGACCTGAGGAAACCAATAAATGGTCTCCTTTTGTGCCATAGCTCATAAGGAGTCTTACCATGAGTCTTAACCACTAAAACTCTGTTCTGCACATAGCAGGCTATGTTAACTACCACTGCTCAGAAGGTGATGGGCAGTTTAGAGTCAGACAACATGGTTCTTGCAGCTTCAATAAGTGTCCTGTTTCTCCTCTCAGCAACACCATTTTGCTAAGGAGTCCTGGGAGCACTATATTGTCTTGTAATACCCTTTTCATCACAAAATGTATCAAGGATTTGGTTCTTAAATTTTGTTCCTTGATCACATCTTATGGTCTTGACCTTGTGATCAGATTGATTCTTAATTTTCAGAATGAAGTTCTTTAAGATCTCAGGAGTGTCATCCTTAATTCTAAGAAAAAAGACCCAAGTGAATCTTGTGAAATCATCTATGATCACTAAACAATATGAGGTCCTTCCTAAACTCATTACACTGGTGGGGCCAAAGAGGATCCATGTGTAATAAGTGTAGGGGAGTAGTGATAGAGTTCTTTTCCTTTGGCTTGTGAGACACTTTATGTTGCTTCCCTTTCAGGCATGCAACACAATGATCATCACTTGTAAACTCTTTCTTTAGCATTTCAATTACCAAATCATTCTTAATTAATTTATTCATGTTCTTAAAGTCTACATGGCACATTCTTTTATGCCATAGAAAGACTCATCACTATTTGCTTTAGATAGAAAGCAAGAAACCTCTCCCGAGGGAGATGTTTTCTGCAAGTTCATCTTGTACATGTTCTCTTTCCTGGGGGCTCTGAACAGGATATGCTCTTGAGGAATAACCACCCTAGGCTTGATAACAATGCACTCATGCTCAGTAAAGAGCATGTTGTGTCTCTGATCATAAAATTGAGATACACTCAGTAGATTGTATCCAAGCTCCTTAACAAAATTTACCTTCTCAATGGTGAGCTTACCATTTGTGACCATAACCCTTCCAGTGATGTAACCACCAGCATCTCCTCCAAAAGCAACTGGTCCTCCATTAATTTTCTCAAAATTGTGAAGCAAAAAACCATTGCCAGTCATGTGCCTGGAATAGCCACTATCAATAATCCACACATTTTCCTTGGTCTTTAGTTGTTCCTGCATAAAAAGAAGTGGTTAGTTACACTTGGAAACCCAAGCCTCATTGGTCTTGGGCTTTTCAAAGTGATTTGAAGTTAATGTAACAGTAACAGATCCTATATTCAAGCTTTGAGGATCATTAGTTGCTGTTGATGAAGAAATCTCAATCACTAGGTCTTTCTTCATCTTCCACACCATCTTTGGAAGATTGGACTTGACCTTCAACACCTCGAAAGTTTCAACAACTTCTGAGGTTTTGGATACTGGACCTTCGGAAGATCTTGCTTTCACTGCTGCATGCTTTAGTTCTTCGGAAGCATTCCTTTCTTCCGAGACCAAAATTTCTTCCGAAGGCAAGTTCTCACTTGTCTTCTTCTTCACTTTGGAGCTTTCGAAGGAAACAAATTTTCTTTTCGAAGCTTGCTTTTCCTTCTTCTTCCCAGAAGCTTTTTCTTTGACCATATGGATAGTGCTTTTGGGATTGTAGATGTAATCCTTAGCCAGATGAAAAGTACTAACACAGATGATGCAGTCTATTTGCTTCCTTCTGGGAGTCCTCTTTTGAGAGCAAGACTGAGTTTGATCACTTTCCTTCTCTATCTTCATCTTCACAGATGATGCAACAAGCTTCTTAGGGAGAGGCTTGCTCTTGGAGCTGGATGGTTCAGGCTGTGTAGCAGTGGTACATAGCTGGTCAATCTTCTTTTTCTTGCTAGAATGGTTTGGAACTAAACTAGAACTCCTGGTACTAGAGTTCATAGTTGAGTCTTCAACCTTTACCACTTCAAACCCTGCAGAAATGAACACTTGTTTCTGCTTGGGGTCAAAAGTGGCCTTGATTTCTTGAGCCTTCTTTGATCTTCTCTTAGCTCTTCTGATCAAGTTCTTTATCTTTGACTTGGTCATTCCAAACTCTTTCCTCTCCTCAGGAGAATAATGACCCTTCTTAGGATGATCTTCCTCACTCTTCTTAGAGTCATCCTTCATTATCTCCTCTTCATCCTCTTCAACAATAGGGTCTATGAGGGGAAGCTCATCTTCACAAGTTCCACACCTTGGAGATCTTACAGACAATAGAGTGTGTGGAGGAGCTATCTCAGTAGATCCCAGTCCCTGCTTATTCTGATAACAAACTTTTGCATGTAGGGATGAGGATATTATGTTCTTGAAGGTCTCTTCTTCAAGAACACATTTTTTTTCCCTGGCTTTGCTGATCACAAGCACAGCCTGGCATTCGAATAACCTTGAGATGAGATCTTTGATTTGAGTCTTGTAGTTAGTGTGCTCATACTTAAGAGTTGAAATGGTTTTCTTTAGATCTTTTATCCTAAGTTTATAATCATTTTCAGCTCTTTTAAAATCAGCTTTTAAGATATTTAAGGACTCAAGATCAGATCTCATCTCTAAGTTATAAGACATGTATTTATTAACTTTACCAATACATTCAGGTGTACAGAGATGTTCCAATACCTTGGCTTCATCATGATCTGCCATCAATGCTTGTTTGGAGATGCGTCTTCCACCTGAAAGCTCCAGTCAAAGCCTCATTCTTCAATAACAACTACGGCTTCCTGTCTTGGCTTCTTATTTTTGTGAGCTCCTTCAGTGTAGTTTGGCCTTGTTTGTGCTTGCCCACCATTTGACCTTGGTACCTTGCACTCTCTGGCAAAGTGTCCCATTTGATTACAGTTGTAACACTTCATTTTGCTTTTATCAAGCCCAAACTTTCCACTGGGTGCATTGCTTGGAAACATCCTTCCAGTCCTCTTGTAGAACTTGTTAGCTCTGTGAGTGAGAAGAGCCATCTACTGGACTATTTCCATATACTCCAGATCATCTGGATTGATACAGTCCAAATCTTCAAAGGTGAAAAGAAAGTTGCCTGAACTTTCATCAAAAGACACAAAAGCTTGTGAAGAACTTTTCTCCTGGAATGGGCTTCCAGGGATGTAGCCTTCTCTTGGTGTCTCCGAAAAGGTGATGAAATGACCCTTTTGTGATTTGTCCGGGTAGCAGATAAGATGGTGCTGTGGTTCTCTGCAATCCCTTTCAACCATATGAAGGGCTGAACTCTATTGGTTGTTAGAGTTACCAGATGGATTTTGCATGTTCATCTCCATCTGGTAGACACTGAGGATACCATACAACTCTGTGACAGTAAGGGTCTTGAGGTTCTCAGTCCTCTTGATGACCACACAATAGTGTGTCCATTGTCTGGGAAGAGAGGACATGTACTTCCTCATAATGTCCCTGCTCTTAAGAGTTACTCCAACATCTGCCAGAGTATCCACAATCTCAACATACCTAAAGTATTGTTAAGTCATGGTTTCACCTGTCTTGAAGGTGAAGTTCTCAAACTGCTGCTTCAAGAGGTCTTTCTTGTTTTCTTTTTCATCATCAGATCCCTCATACATTAGCTTTAGTGCATCCCAGAGTTGCTTGGCAGTCTTGCACTTCTTGAAGCCTCTATAGATAGAATTTGGAAGAGCAGTTTGGAGGGCGGTCATGGCTTTCTGATCAATATCAATCTTCTTCCAGTCTTCATCAGAATAGTCAGCCACTTCCTTTGGTATCATACCACCACCAGCAGCAGCTGAAGAGGTGGATGGTACATGAGGTCTATCAATAACAGACCCCCACATCCTGGAGTCTTGAGACTTGATAAAGCCTTCCATTCTTTGACACCAAGTATCAAAGTCTTCAGGAATGATCAGTGGGGACTTTGTCATTGTACCGATTTCCATATCAGCCTTTATGATAGTTGTCATTTGAGATGTTAAGTAAACTGTGAAACTGAGAGGATTAAAGATGGTGAGATCTTACAATCAAGAGCCTGAAATGCTTTGATACCAATTGCAGGACCGGGTAAGGGTGCCTAACACAATCACTTTCACAATAAGGAGAGACTTGGAACACTTAACAGTTCAAATAGGAAACCGGATTTAAGTGAGTGATACTAAGAACACAAGTAAATGAGACAGAACAAGCAACAATAACATAGAAATATGGTTTTCAAGGAGTGTTGTATATTGCTCTTAAGTTCTATTACAAGTGTTACAAAGCATATCCAAATTACAAGAACCTAAGACTCTTTATACTACATCATACAACCATCAATCTTAGAAGGACAGTTGGAATTGACTAATCTAGATAACAAGATCAATCTAAAGTCAAAAGGCAGATTGTCTTTTGACTAGTGACTATGACATGCCATAGCTCACATCCTTTTCTATTATAAAAAGGTTTACAGGTACAAAAGTAGGAAGTTACAGACAAAGACCTTAATCTACAGTTTACAAAAGCATGGGCTTTTCACCAACTCATACAAGTTCGTGAGTCTTCAGAGTTGTAGTAGAAAATGTGTCAGCTTTATGTAAAGTAGATCAGAAAAAGCATGTCTTTCTCTGTCTTCAGAAGAAATCAGTCTTTACAGCAAAATGGCTTCGGAAGACTTTGTCTCTGAAGCTTCGGAAGATTTCATCTTTAGCTTCGGAAGATTTGGACTTTAGCTTTGGAAGATTTTACACTTAGAGTATTTTCTGATGTAGTGTGTAAAACTTCCAAAGCACTTCTACCTTCGTATGTCCAGTGCATGCATGCAGGAAGACCTTTGGTTGTTTTGGCTTCTTTGGTTGCATCAGCCTTATAATCTTTTGATATTACCTTACAAAAATATATATTCTCTGTCATTTTGATAATGACACAAGTAATGGTTTTTGTATGTTTGTGGATTATAGTGCACACACCTTCATCGAGTAACAAAGCATACCCATTTCTCATCATTTGACCCACACTCAACAAATTATAATCTAACTCAGGTACATACTGAACATCATCTACAATATGGTTCTTACCTGTCTGGACTTCAAGTCTAATCTTCCTTTTCTTTCTAATTAAATGTTCTTTCAATTACCCATCTTTACATGCACCTTTCTTGTTGTATCAAGATCAGTGAACAAGTTTTTCTGACTTGTCATGTGGTTTGAACAACCACTATCCAAAAACCATATATCTTTGCTATTGCAACAGCTTCCAATTATCATAAACAATTGATATTCTTCGTCTTCATCTTCGTCAATAGCAGCTTGTACTTGAGGTTTATTCCAACGGTTAGCTTTAACATGCCCAAACCCCATTGCAATTGTAGCATTGAATTTGTCCTCTTCCAAAGAGTTAGTTCATACTTCTTTTGTTGTAGCTTGAAGTGCCTGCTTATCATTTATCATAACCCCTCTATTTATGCGAGCCTCATGTGCCTGGAGAGACCCTATCAATTGATCAAATGAGAGACATGTAAAATCTTTTCATTCCTCGATTGCCATTACCACATAGTCCCATTTGACTAGTAAACTTCTCAGTACCTTCTCCACAACCTTTGATCCGAAAAGTTTCTCCATAAGAGCGCTTCTAGTTCACAATCTTCATAAATGTTGATAAGAAATCACCAATGGAATCTCAAGCTTTCAATTGGAGAGTTTTAAATTCTCTTCTCAGGCCTATAACTTTACAGTCTTAACTTTTGAATCACCCTAAAACTCGATTTCTAGAAGTGTCTATGCTTCTCTTGCTGAAGTGGCTGCTGCAATCCTTGAAAACCCCTTATCATGAACAGCCTATTGAATAAGTGACAACACATCTACATTGTTCTTTCGGTTTTCTTTGTACCACACTCGATCTCCATCATTGCGATTGTAGCCGGTGGTTACAAGATCCCATAAATCATGACACGGTAGAATTGTTCTCATCCGGTTGCTCTAGAACTCATACCCTTCACCTTTGAAAATTGGAACTTGAGTAGTTGACACACCTGTAGTCGAATTGGTAGCCTTATCTTGATTTCTCACACTTAGGCTCTGATACTAGTTCTAGGTATTGAGCAATACGCACAAACCTTTTTCAAGTTGAAACATGCAATTCGATACTCTCTACTTCATTCATAGAACATCAGTACTAAGAAATAAAAGATAACTGACCTACTATCTTACAAGAAAAGAACAATGACCCACTACTATAACTATTACCACTAAAAAGCAAAACATGGACCATGACTCTTGACTCCCTCAACATAATCAGAACATACATAGACATATCATGCATGCATGACACCATGCATTAAATCTTCATGCAGACAAATAACTTCATACGTAGCTTATTGAATTACTCCAATAATACACACACATCCTACACGATTGATGAGTATCCATGGTGAAACATAAAGTCTTTTCTAATTCATTAAAATCAGCATTTGCTAAAATTACTTTCACATAAGGGTGGCCACTAACAACCACTAGCATACTCTAGTGGCAAAGGTGTATTTCCTTTTACACTTGAGGTGGTGGGTCTAAGCCTTACTTGAGGCATGTGAGTAAATATAATTTGTAGTATTGTTGAAATAGATTAGAGTCATTCAAAAAATACATAAGTGGCTACTACTCCTATTATGAATGAATGATCCCTAATAAGGGAAAACCTAAACTTTTCAAAATCACTGACGAGAAATAGATATAGATAACATCCATAACAAAAATTTTACCAAAAAACTTAATGAAACTAACAAGTTTGTAACCTAAATCAAAAGGATAACAAAGATCCTGAATGAATAATAATCAACCAAACACCATGAAAAAATGCTAAAATAAAATTATCAAGGAAGATAGAATAACACATAAGTAGTAAGTTGTCAAACGAAACTGTAGAAGTTACTATGCTTGAATAATTATCGCAAGAGGTCTCTAGTAAACTCCAAAGGATCCCGCACTTTGAAGCTGTTGTTAGCACCACTCCAAGAAACAACTGCATCAATGGAGGGATCATTCACCATATCGTATGTCTTCGCTTGGAATGACAAAGGAGCATTCATGGTCGGAATCGGAGCCAGGGCAGGCGGAGCAACAACACCACCACCACCTTCTGCTATGACAACGGTACTATTATTACTCTTACAAAGTTTCATGACAATGAATGCGGGTGTCTAACTATAGTTCTGTATTAGATTTTAACTTTACGTTCATGAAATAATAAATTAGTTTACATATATTTATGGTTTGATTTTTATAACCGGGTTTTATTATTTGATTACAGTTATATATGTATAAATAATTGAATGAATCTAGTTGTGTATCCTCCATCGCAACACACGGGTATACATAGTAGATGAAAGTTTATAGAAATATTTCGCAAAAGCCTCTCTATATTTAAATTACTATGTTGATAATTAATACTTTCCTATTCGTGTGTTTCTTGTTATTTATTGAAATCTGTAACGCTCATGGCATAGATAGAACACATCAATAAAACGAAAAAGAAAACTAACAACGAGAGAGTTTGTAAACAAATAGAAAACAAGTATAGCGATGTAAATGTCATCGTCATCACATCGCGTGTGTTTTTTCTACTAGTTGAATATGTAGTACTATAATATAGTTTAATATGTTTTTTTGTGATTTTGTCTTTGTTGGCTACAATGAGAAGGAAAAAGTGAAGTTTAGCCTCAACCAAAAGTTTGAAGAAGAAAACGTAACTTAAATCTATAGTTATCCAACTCATAAAGATAAACCCAATCATCCTCATTCAATATATATACATATAGGGGCGTCTTTAGTGGCAGACCTAGAAATATTTTTCATCCAGGGCAGAAATCTTAATGGGTCGTTTGGCTACTACAATAATATAATTTTCGATCTGGTTCAGGTCAGATCGGGTTGGATTCGATTCATTGCCGAAAAACATCGTTAAAACGGTCTCCAAACTCTTGTATTTGCATTATATCAAGAATCGTATTAAAGCAGTTACTATCATAAAAGTGGTTATATGTGATGTTTAAAACAATGATACTCATAAAAGTGATGATATTTAATATGTCCGTAGCAATTATAATGATCATTAAAACGGTTCCAAACCCTTTAATGCTGATGATTGTCAACATGTTTGAGAACAATGTCTGCTAGTAAATATAACATTTAAGGATGAAAGTACTAAACATCTACATGGTTACAAACCTTGGTTAATGAGAAAATGCGTTCGCTGGACAATGACACCATTGTATTTGTACCTCCGACACTGTGTTTGTGACAATCTTGTTCTTTTTTTAGTTTTAAAAGCTTAAGGGGGGCCATTGCAAAATTTTATAAGGGGCGGTCGGTATTTCACTTGTATATAACATTGGAATTTATTTAGGGTGGGCGGCTGCCACTAGCTCCCTCATCTGTGTTTCAGTTTGTACATACTCTCTCACCACCAATTCCTCCCAAGCTGAGATAGTTTTCTCTCCTTTGCTGTTTTAATTATGACCTACAAAATGCCAGTGGGTCTCAAATGATGTAAATAAGTGATTAGGGTTTATATGAGGTTAGTGATTCTGTTGTTAATTTCAATAGCTTAATGTGAATTCATATGATTTTGATTTGTTTAACTTGCAGATGTGGGAATTTGTAGTTGTAGGTGAGTTTTAACACTGCAATTCTATGTGATTAGAAACTCAGACACACTGACTCTTTGTTCTTGGTCATCGGTTATAGTGTCACCAATTGGTAATGACGTGAATATGTGAATAAGTCTAGTTTCTAGGTCTTGTTCTCATTGAATTCACTAGTAGATGCAAATACATGAGTAAAAATTTGATAAATGAATACCTCAGAATATAGTTTGAGATTAAAATAATTGTCAAAAGATAACGTAGGATGACATATCTGAAGTTAAAGCAAAGACTTGAAGATAAAAGTGAACACCACTAATCATATAGTACCTGGCGTACAACTATACAAGTAAAAGTAACATGTTTGTTATATGGGTCTTTAAAAAAACATGTTGCCTTCTTTTATTTACAAAGTTATCTCTTGAATGGTTTGTCAAAATGTCATGATTTCATTGGATGAACCTTAATTTTTTTATGGTATTGTGATATACTAATATTGTTGTAAAAAGAATTAAAATGAGAATCTTTTTAGTTACAAATAAGTCAAGTTCTTAGTTTTTCAAATAGAAGTAGAATTTTTACAAATTGTTCAATGAAGGTCTACAAATTATAAGTAGCACTTCTTTTAACTGTGAAACATGAAGGAAATATATAAAAATTAAGTAGTTTGGACTAAAGCTATAAATAATTCCATGGTTGTCACGCCCTTAGCAAATTTCAACTTATGTTAAGCTGCATTTGCTTCTTTTCTTAATAGTCTTTATCATGTGACGTCATATATCAAAATTTTCCACCGTTTCACGTCATGTTTGAAGTCTTCTTCTTTACTATGAACTGTGGACATAAGGAACGGGGTTATTTTAGGATACGAATCCCGATTTAAAAAGTAATCCATTACACGAAATACCTGAGTTTATTTAAAAAAAAAAGAAAAGAAATCCATGCTTGTTTATCTTTTCATTTTCTATCTAGATTTTCTTATATTTGGAACTAGTATAAAAACCCGTGTATTACATAGATTTAATAAAAATATCAAATTAGTAATTACTGTTTAAACATTATAAAATATTTTTTAAGAGAACATGTGGTTGAAATTAATTAATTAGACGTAACAAAACAGTAACAGTATTTTTTTTAAACTTTAGCCTTTAAAAAAGTTTAGTTTTAAAAAAATTATTTTTTAAACATTCCATTTTCTTAGAAAAATCTATTTTTTAAACAGTGCCCTTCTTTTAGAAAAAGTTTTTGTATTATAAAAGTTAATATTTCATAATTTAAAAAAACTATATTTTTAATATAAAGAATTATGTTTTATATTATTTTTTATTGAACAGCCAACAATGTTTTATATTATTTACAAAAATATTTTTTTATAATTAAGGAAATATATAAGTAATATCATTAACATTTAATATTATCACTAAATGCTTGTCTTCCTATACAAATGACATGTGGTAAAGTTGGTATGAGAAGAAAACATGTGGCAAACAATTATTTTACTTTATTAGTATAGATAAGCCTTTAATTCTTTCGTATATACTATATTAGATTAGTAACTCGTGTATTACACATATTAAAAAATTTTGTTTTGAATGTTTACTATCCATAGGTTTTTTTTCATAGTAAATAGAGAAGTAAAAATATTTTTAAACTCTTTAAATTCATCAAATTTACTTTGAAGTGAAGCTTGATTTACTATGTGAAGGAAGTGTATCAATTTTTAAAAACGCCTTAATGTTTTTAGTGGGTTTATTTAACTATAACAAATAAAGAGAACTTTAGTGCCTTCCAAATTTAGGAGCCTAAATTAAAAATAAACGTGAATTGACTAGGTGAGCTGTCTATATTTTATCCTTGTTTTGTTATTTTCTATATAAGTAAGAGTCGGCCTAGGTTAATGAGATTATTAATCCCGACAAATAAAGGGTATGATTAGGCGGGTCGGGCATATTGGCTAGCAGGTCAAATCAGTTAAAATTCTTGTACACGTTTAAACCGGTCTGGTTGGATTGTGTTGTGTAATGACTTTGAGAATCTAATGAAGAATAGATTTGAAATGAGTGCTATGGGGGAACTCAATTTCTTTCTCGAAATTCAAGTGAAGTAGGTTGATAATGGCATCTTCATAAACCAGTCAAAGAATGTGAAGACATACTTACCAGATTTCATCTGACTAAGTGTAAGATTGATGAGACACCCATAGCCAGAAACCACTCCCTAGGACCTGATCTTGAGGGGGAGTCTGTTGATGAACATCTCTACAGGGCTATGATTGGGTCTCTTATGTACCTCACAGTCAGCAGGCCTGTTTGCTACATGTATTTGTGCAAGATATCAAGCCAACCCCAAGATGTCACACCTGGTTGCTATCAAAAGAATTCTTAAATATCTCAAAGGTGCTCCTAAACTGGGCCTTTGGTTTCCAAAGAATTCTAACTTCAATCTGTATGCATATACAGATAGTGACTATGGTGGCTGCAACATGACTGCAAAGTCTACATCTAGGATATGTCAATTTCTTGGTGGAAGGATAGTCTCATGGCAATGCAAGAAACAAGCATGTGTGTCTGCATCAACTGCTGAAGCTGAATAGATTGCTGCTGCAAGATGCTGTGTTCAAGTGCTTTAGGTTCAGAACCAGATGCTAGACTATGACTTCAACTTCAAGGAGACTCTCATCCACATAGACAACAACAGCGCTATCTCTATTACAGACAATCCTATGCAGCACTCAAAGACAAAACACATCAACATCAGGTATCATTTGATTAGAGATAACTTTGAAAAAGGATTAATAAAACTAGTTAAAGTTAACACAAATAAACAATATGCTGATTTGTTCACAAAAGCTTTTGATGAACAAATATTTAATTATCTTGTATCAGCTATTGTTTTGAGTAGAATTTCTAAAACTAAATTCAAGATTATTTCTTAAAATGTGTGTCTTAGGTTGTCTATATCATCACCAATATAAGCCAAATTTACTTTGGAAGTAACTTTTCAAAATGATATCCCTTAGAATTTTGAGAATATTAGATATATTTTCTTTCGAAAGACATCAAATTATCTTCGAAAGAAAATTATGTCTTCAAAACAAATAACTATTTCTAAGAAATTAACCTTCGAAAGAAATTTTGATATATCTTCTAAAACTTGTATTTGTCACCAAGTACTTATATGTCTTGAAAGACTATTTTCTTCCAAAAACAATTAAGTCTCGGAAGCTTTATTCTCTGTTTGAATAAAATTTCTGATATTTGATATCTTCCGAAGCAAAATTTATCTGAAAGTAAAAAAACTCTAAGTAATTTTCTTCCAAAGCAAATTCTAGAAAAGCTAAGGAATATCTTTCGAAGACAAATTGGCTTCAGAAGTTTTCTCAAACCTTTGGAAGAAAAATTACCTTTGAAAGATTTTAGACTTCCAAGAAAACTACTTTTTGGGCACTTTTTAAGAGGTGGAACCGACGTCTGGATTTCAAAGTTTATTCTTTTGCATTGACTTTGTCTAAAATCCTTACCATATATATATTCATACAACGGTTCCCCCTCTTTCACCTTCTCCTTCATCTGCAAAAGTTCAAACCCTAAATTCACCCACAAACCGATTTGGTTTTTAGCTTTCTTCACTTCAAAGCTACTCAAAATGGCCAACCCTAATCCCCGAAACCAACCCAATTTTCCGTGAAGTTACAAAGGCAACACAATCAGGTTGCTCTATTATCAACTGAGAAAGATCCAGGTTTCTTAGATGTTTGCCGCTTTTTATCTCTGTCCAACTACCTCACCGCCCTCATAATAGACCCTCCATTGTATGAAGATCAGCTAATAGAGTTCTGGAGGACCGGCTAAGAGGTCATCTTGGACGGTAAGAAGGCACTGTCTGCCACATTACAGGGGAGGACAATATTCATCACTCCAGCCACCATAAACTCTCATCAAATGCTGGATGATGCAGAAGGCGAGTTGTCCTTCACCAAATCTGCTATAAACAACGCATTCTGGCAGATGGGCTATGAAGGGGACTACTCCGTAAAAACCTTCAAAAGGGGTAAGGTCTTATCTCAGTGGAAGTACCTCATCCATGTCGTAATCCACTCTCTATCTAACAAACATGGAGGTTGGGATCAAATTCCTAAGGACTTATCCTGTATAGTCCATGGCATGGTTCAAAGGGTCAAGTTCAAGTACTCACAGTTTGTTTATACAAACTTTTCAAGTACTCACAGTTTGTTTATACAAACTTTCTTGCCAACTTGGACTCCTTAGAGTATTATATGTCCCCTAGATATGTTCAATACATTCTTAACTGTGAACTGGGCTCACAGTTAAGGGGAACAGGTAATATTCTTAAACTAGGAAAAAGAAGCCTAGCATCTTCAAGACAATAAGAAAGCCCATTGTTGGCTTCTCAAGGGTAGAAATAGCCCTAGTCCCAAAAATGTTAGAGCTCATTGCTCAAGGTGACAACTTGGTAGAACCAGGCAATTTTGAACCCACACCTTCTGAGGAGCAAACCACTCTCATTACTTCAATAATCAATGTTGAGGTCTTTATGATCAACCTGATGAGCTCATTACCCTGGCCTTAAGCCTTCACTCAGAGTCTCAAAACTCTAGTGATCAACCTTCAGAGGAAAGCTACCATCCCCAGCCACTAGACCTCAATCAACCAATCCCCAACCAAGAATTCTATGATGATAAGGATATGGGTTTTAGTGAGTATCATGAGTCTCTCTTCTCCACCCATGCTCAAGCAGAGATGAGTGATCTTGAATCACCCATATCTAGCCTACATCATCCACCCATAACTAAGGTGGACCTTCCTGAACATATTCAGGAGGCCCATATGAAAGAGGCTCTCACTTTTACAAGTGATTAATTCTTAAGACCTCAACCATGGCAACCCAGCCTATTGACACTTCCTTTAAATCTGTCGGTGTGTAGGGAAAATCCAGTAGCCAAGAAACTCTAGCTGATGGTGAGGAAGAAGACTTTGGTCCTATTCTCTCATCCCCCCATGATTCTTCTAATGAAGATGAGGAGAGTCTGAAACTAAAGGTGCAATAACTGTCAAAAATATGCACCTATTTCGTTCCAAAGGTGAGTCACCTGGAATCTCAGGTGGCTACCTTATAAAGAAGGGTTAATGACCAGCAACTTGAGATCACCAATCTCAAAGGCAAGTTAGCTGAGAGACCTATTCGGAGAACTCAACCAAGCCTATAAGAACCTGTGGATATGGTGGACCTAACCCTTAGCTCCACTATGCAAGAGGGTGATGCTACCAAAAAGGGGGAGAAAGTCCTATCTACAATCACAGAAACTAGGAGTTCCTCCCAGAGTATGGACATGGAGGACTCACCACCCTTACTTGAAGTTGTCCATACCCAACAACCTCCTCAAGTCTACATTAATGTGGACTCACTCATTCAAAGCTTGTTTGAGGACGGTATACAAGGGGCAATGGCTACTCCATCTCACCCTGTTGAAAATCCAATAGTGGGATGGAGGTATGATGCTAATAGGAGAGCCCTAGTAGTCTCTAGATCTTAGGGACAACAAGAAATCTCCAACTTCTCCAACCTAAGATAATATGAGAGTTTCTCTCTAGTTGACTTGCCACATGCCAATCCAAGTCAATCCATGCAAGCTACAAGGTTAGTTGAGAGAATACAAGAAAGGGTGATTGAAAAGTTCAAGCTGAGATCCAAATTATATACACAGAGGCTAGTAAGCAAGACTATTGGTCAACTGGATGCTAATGTGGACCCTAAGATTAGCTTCAAAGGGGAAACCTTGGCTGAAGGCCCAGTAGTTAAGCCTGTGAACCTTGAGACAGAAACTACTTCAACACCCATTACCCTCAGTAAGGCACCAGCTGGTGAAGGTGTCTCACAGCCTCTCTCTGGCTAGAGCTCAAATGTAGCACCAAGCAATAAAGGCCAAAGATCTCTCCACCCTGAGTCACACAGACATGTGAGTGACAAAGGGAAGAGGAAAATGACATCTGAGGAGATTGAGGAGGAGAAGAGAGAGAGGAAGAGGAAGGCAAGGGGAGAGAGTTCAAGTGGGACCCCTGGCTTCATAGAAGCTGCTATCAAGGCTGCCCCAGGCCAAGCACTCAAGATGATGAGTTAAGGGCACCCAGATTGAACTATTTAGAGTCCAGGAACTATAATGTTCATGAACTCTTCTCTCTCCCTTTGGATGAACTAAATGAACTGGCTAACATGGAAGTTTTAAAGGAGAGGAGGGAAGCTGAGGATGCAGAATTGCTCCTCAAGATCAAAGAAGAAAGTAGGAGAAAAATACTCTACAAAGCTCCTACCCTCTCCCTAGTTCAGGAAAGTCCTAAGGCGGAGGCTGTCGCTACTAAACAACAAACTCAGGTAGGTAGGGAATAAGACAGGTAAAACATGATAACCTACCTGAGTGCCACAGGTCTCTATCAGGCAGCAGACCTTCTTTCCTTATCATATGAATACATTAAGTTTGAATACCTCAAGAAGCTTGAGCAACAAGTGCTAAAAGAGTAAAAAGCTGTTAAGAGGAAGATGAGGGAAGAGGCTGCAAGGTCAAGAGCCACCATCAAAGCAAATCTAAAGAAGTCTGCTGATAGACAAAAGATGGTGAGCTTTTTGAAGCTGTATGGATTCTCCAGAAGGAGACTTGGTCCAATGTCTCTATCCATTATGGATGAGCACATAAGAGTGATCAAGCAGAAGATCAAAAGGGGTGAGCTAGTTGACTTGCATTCTCCACCAAGTCAGGCTGCACCTGAAGTTGAGGTCAAGGTTGAACCCCAAGAGACATCACAACCTAGACCTAGTGCTGGATCACAGCTAGCTTCATCTTCTAATCCACAACAGAGTCCTAATCCTTCTCCTTCTGAACCTGTGAAGGACAAGGACCCAACTGAGAAGAACAGACAAGAACAATTTGGTACTGCAGGCTAGTCTTCTCAATTAAAGTACAGAAAGAGGAAAAGGATGGCTATAAGAAGGGACAAGAAGATGAAAAAGTCCAAGGCATCCACCTCTATACCTCAGGATGGATCAGAACATCCTGAGGGTGCTCAAGAAGAGGCTGCTTAACAAAGTCCACTCATAGTAGAGCTTCTTGCTGCTGAGAGACCCATCTTGGCTTGGGTGTTTGCTACTAACCCAGATAGATGGTAGGTCACTAAAGGTTAAGGAGGTCAAGACATATACTTCTGACAAAACATTCTTGATTTCCCTCTACATGATCTCTATAACATAAGGAGATACTTTGAAAGTGTAAGGAATCCTGACCAAATGGTGATGAAGGGAATGGTCTTGATTCTAATGAGTATTGTCAATAGATGAAGATCAAGACTTAAAGGTATCTTGAGTTTTGGTAGTATCAGCCTAGGGGGAGTTTGTAAGGAATACACTTAAAGACTGATGCAACTAAAGAACAACCAAAGAGATCTCATCATGCACATATGAAATACTAGGAAAGGACTTCGGAAGATTTGATATAAATCAGTGAATTATGCTAAGTATCAAATATTTCGAAGCCAAAAAGACCAATTCTTCCGAAGCCAAATATGAAGTTTTCTAAAGCTTCAAAGACAAAGTCTTCCGAAGCCAAAGACTGATTTCTTCCAAAGACAAAGAAGGCATGTCTTCTCTGACATACTTTTGTCAAAAGCTAAAACACCTTTCCGCTGCCATCTCAAAAGACTCACTAACTAGTATGAGTAGGTGAAAAGTCCATGCTTTTGTCAACTGTAGATTAAGGTGTTGAGTCTGTAACTTTCCAACTATGTACTTTTATACTTTTTGTATTAGATAAGGATGTGACCTATTCCATGTCATAGTCAATAGTCAAAAAGGCAATCTGCCTTGTTGTCTAGATTAGTGTTTTTAGCTGGCCTTCAAAGTATGGTCGGCTGTAGGATGTAGTATAAAATATCTCAAGTACTTGTATTTAGAATTAAGCTTTGTAACACTTGTAAGAACTTGAGAGCAATATACATCATTTTTGAAAACCATATTATATTGTTCTTATTCTTTCACTAAGTGTTTTTTGTTTCATCTAAGCGGTTCCCCATTTGATCTGCTAAGTATTCTAACTCTCTCTCCACCTTATAAAACTATTGCATTGACCACCCTTCAATGGTCCTACAATATGTAAGTTGTTTTTTTAATCTTGAAAGAATTCATGGATGTTAATAAATGTTTTTTAACAACAAAAGCATATTGGTTCCCATAAAATGGTTAAGAATACAATATAAAATCTAGTAGGGAGTTAGACAAAAGTATAAACACGAATGAAAATTATGAATATATAGAGATTACATTCAGATATTAAAAAAATCCAATGTGAACAGTTGAAAGCAACTCTGGAAGAACAGTTATTTATCTGTAAGAACGATAGAGATTTAATAGAACCGATTATATTCTCCAAAGTAATAATTCTTGAGCATTAACCCTCTCATTTCTAGCCCCCCCAATCACCCAACATCTAATCTGGATAATAGCTTGAATTAAATTCTTCTTCCTTCATCTCACGAGACTATTTTATGGAAATTTAATAAATCCTTGAAGTCAAATGCATAAATAGGAGGAAAATAAATGAATAGGTGATCGTGGGTTTTTGGAAGTTCTTGTGACAACCCCAAAATATGGACTGGAAATTTTCTTTTATTTGGCCCAGAATGTTGTGTTGAACGCGATCAAAACCCACTAAACAAACTAGTCTAACTACGACCCAATAAGAAAATCCAATCTAAAAAGTATAATTTTAAAATGTTAAATAAAACATTTTACAATTGAGGGATTTGTCTTGAGTTTAAGCAATCACGCAACAAAAATCTATGTGCGGAACTGTCAGATGTTTAATTACGAACGATTATCTGGAAAATAACTGAAACAAATTGTGATAACTAAGGAAATAGTTAAACAAAAATATACGAATGTATATAGCATTATGAACGCAAAACTATTCGATGAATCTTACGTGAACTGAGTGAACACTAACAATCTATAGCATCAATAACGCGATTGCCATTTACAACAAGTGTATACAAATTAACGCGTAGTTCGAATATAGGAAGTATTAAAAAATGGTTATTTTAGATTTAACAATATTAATTACAAATAATCAGAACATTCAGATCGCTAACGATAATCAGACCGCGTACAATAGTCAAAACCAAAGAACAAATTTACACGTGATTCTTAACACTGACTTAGATATCAGCAATATATTGTTAAAACAATACCTATTATAATAAGCATTACACACATATAAATCCGAAATAAACTGCTTGAGTTTTTCCTAAAAAGATAGAGACCCGACACAAGACGTAATACGAAGAGGACAATGTCAAGAACTCATTGTCAAGAACACATTATGATGGAAGACACTCTTGAAACCTAGGTAAAAAAAACTCTCCTCTTCCTCATGTCTCTCATTCCTTCTCTATCACTACAAAACACACACACCCAAGACTCTCTCGTTTAACCCATCCCTTCTTTCTAAGATCTGGTGACCACCACCATGCTGGTGACAGAGCGACAACGGTGAACGTCAACCAGCAGCCGCAGGTGGAGGCCCGTGGTAGTGGATTTGGTGGATTTGGCCGGTACCTCTCTTGTATTCATGCTGATTGAGATACTATGATGTGTCTCATACCACTTCCTTGGAGCTTGATGCATCCCATAGAGAGCTTTGTCAAGCTTGCAGACATAATCAGGATGATCTGGGTCTACAAATCCAGGTGCTTGTTTAACATACACCTCCTCATCAATCACCCCATATAAGAAGGCATACTTGACATCAAGTTGATAGACCTTGAAATCCTTGGATACAGCAAAAGCCAAAAATATCCTAACAGTTTCAAGTCTTGCTACAGGAGCAAAAACAGCTGTGTAGTCAATCCCTTTTTCTTATGTGTACCCTTAAACAACTAGTCTTGCCTTGTTCTTGATAACAAGTCCTCTATCATCCTTCTTGTTCCTAAATACCCACTTGGTACCTATGGTAGTCTTTCTTTGAGAAAGCGGACATAGATTCCAAACCTTCTGTATCTTGAATTGAAGCATCTCCTCTTGCATTGCTTCAACCTAACTTCCATCCTTCAAAGCCTCTTCATTCTTCTTAGGCTCTATCTGGGACAAGAAAAAAGAGTGAAGACAAACATTTTTATCATGGGTTTGTCCTCTTGTTCTTACCCCAGTCTCAACATCTCCAATGATGTTTATAGTGGGGGACTTGTGGATTCTCAGTTGAGAAATCACAGCAAGTTGTCTATAATGAGTGTGCTACATCACTGATGTCGTCTTCTATGGAGTGGTTATCAGCATCAAGGAATTCTTGATCACTATCACCACCTCCATCTCTTCTTATATTAGAAGTTCCTTCATTTGAGTTCTGTGCCTCTGTGCTGAAATTTATAGGCACTTCAGATGTATCAGCTGAAGAATTTGTCTTGTTGTGTTGACAGGATTTACAACTACAAGGCTAGTTACCACTAGAGCTGAAGTAATTTGAACACTTGGTCTTCACAGCTTAAATGTTGGATCAGAATCTCCTATTGATGAGGTACCTATAGATCCTGAAACATCTTCACAAGATTTGTTAAAGCAATTGGTAACTAAATTAAGATCAAACAGCCAATCAGGAATAGAACCTTTCACACTAGGTGTGTGCTCATTGAAGGTCACATTGGCTGATACCTTAACTACTCTGGTTTTGAGATTGTATACTTTATAAGCCTTAGCTTGGGAAGAGTATCCAACGAAATGTCCATCATCTGATTTCTCAACAAATTTGGCTATTTGATTCTTGGTATTCAAGATGGTGCAAGGACGTCTAAATGATCAGAGGAAACCAATAAAAGGTCTCCTTTTGTGCCACAATTCATAAGGAGTCTTTCCATGAGTCTTTACCACTAAAACTCTATTCTGCACATAGCAGACAGTGTTAACTGCCTCTGCCCAGAAGGTGATGGGTAGTTTAGAATTAGACAACATGGTTCTTGCAGCTTTAATAAGTGTCCTGTTTCTCCTCTCAGTAACATCATTTTGCTGAGGAGTCTTGGGAGCACTATATTGTCTTGAAATACCCTTTTCATCATAAAATTCATCAAGGATTTGGTTTTTGAATTTGGTTCCTTGATCATATCTTATGATCTTAACCTTGTGATCACATTGATTCTTAATATTCAGAATGAAGCTCTTCAAGATCTCAGAGGTCTTATCCTTAGTTCTAAGGAAGAAAACCCAAGTATATCTTATGAAGTCATCTGTGATCACTAAGCAATAGGAGGTCTTGCCTAGACTCATTACACTAGTGGAGCCAAAGAGATCCATAAGTAATAAGTGTAGGGGTGTAGTGATGGAGTTCATTTCCTTTGGCTTGTGAGATACCTTGTGTTGCTTCCCTTTCAGGCATGCAACATAATGATAAACTCTTTCTTTGGCATCCCAGTTACCAAATCATTTTTGATTAATTTATTCATGTTCTTAAAGTTTACATAGCACATTCTTTTATACCAGAGGAAAGACTCATCACTATTGGCTTTAGATAGAAAGGAAGAAACTTCTCCTAAAGGGGATGTTTCCTACAAATCCATCTTGTACATGTCGGGCTCTGAGCAAGATATGCTCTTGAGGAATGACCACCCCGGGCTTAAGAACAATGCACTCATGCTCAGTAAAGGGCATATTGTGTCTCTGAACACAACATGAGGATACACTCAGAAGATTGTACCCAAGCTCCTTGACAAAGTATACCTTTTCGATACTGAGCTTACCATTTATAACCCTACCCCTTCCAGTAATGTAACCACCAGATTATCCTCCAAAAGCAACTGGCCCTCCATCAATTTTCTCAAAGTTTTGAAGCAAAGAGCCATTGCTATCATGTGCCTGGAACAACCACTATCAATGATCCATGCATTCCCTTTGGTCTTTAGCTATTCCTGCACATAAAAAGGTGGTTAGTTACATTTGGAAACCTAAGCCTCATTGGTCTTAGGCTTGTCAAAGTGAACAGAAGATAATGCAATAGTAATTGATCCTATATGCAAGTTCTGAGGATCATTTGTTGTTGTTGATAAAGAACTTTCAGTCACATGGCCTTCCTTCATCTTCCACCCCATCTTTGGAAGACTAGACTTGGCCTTCAACACTTTAGAAGTTTTGATGGCTTTGGAAGTTTTGGAGACTGGACCTTTGGAAGCTTTTGCATCTACTACAACAGACTTCAGTCCTTTGGAAGCGTTCCTTTCTTTTGAAACCAAAATTTCTTTCGAAGTTAAGTTTTCACTTATCTTCTTCTTCACCTTGGAGCTTCCAAAAGGAAGATTTTTTCCTTCCGAAGTTGTATTCTTCTTCTTCTTCTTAGAAGTTTTCTTTTTATTCATATGAATAGTACTTTTGGGATTGTAGATGCAATCCTTGGCAAAGTGAGAAGTACTACCACACATGATGCATTTAGTTGGCATGCTTTTGAGAATCTTATTTTGAGTGGGAGGTTGAGCTAGATCACTTTCCACTTCCTTCTTCATCTTCTCAAATGATCCAACAGGCTTCTTGGGATAAGGCTTGCTCTTGTAACTGGATGGTTCAAGTTGTGCAGCAGTGGTGCATATTTTATCAGCCTTCTTCTTTGGATTAGGATGATTTGGACATGAACTAGGACTCCTGGTACTAGAGTCCATAGTTGAGTCTTCAGTCTTTACCACTTCAAATCCAACAGAGATGAAAACCTGCTTTTGCTTGGAGTTAAAGGTGGCCTTGATCTCTTGGGCTTTCTTGGACTCTCTTTTGGCCGCCCTGATCAAGTTCTTCCTTGCAGGCTTGGTCATCCTTGATTCTTTCTTCTCTCTAGGAGAATAGTGTTCCTTCTTAGGATAACCCTTATCACTCACCTCAGGTTCATCCTTCACTGTCTCCTCTTCATCTTCATCCTCTTCTTGAATGGGATCTATGGAGGACAACTCATCTTAACAAGTTCCACACCTTGGAGGTATTACAGATAACAATGTGTGTAGAGGAACTATCTCGCTTGAACCCAATCCTTGCCTGTTCTGATAGAAAGTCTTTGCCTGCATAGATGAAGATATTATGTTCTTGAAGGTTTACTCTTCAAGAACACATTTTTCTACCTTAGCTTTGTTGATCACAAGCTCAGCTTGGCACTCAGTTAACTTGGTAATGATATCCTTATTTTGAGTTCTGTAATTTTTGTGCTCATACTTAAGAGTTGAAATGGTTTTATCTAAATCTTCTATTTTAAGTTTATAATTATTTTCAGCTCTTTTAAAATTAGCTTTTAAAATGTTCAAGGACTCAAGATCAGATCTCACTTCCAAGTTATAGGACATATACATGTTAACTTTAGCAATGCATTCAGGAGTACAAAGATGTTCTAATACCTTAGTTTCTTCATGATCGGCCATCAGTGCTTGGTTTGGAGAAGCATCTTCTACCTGAAAGCTCCAGTCAAAGCCTCCTTCTTTAACAGCAACAATAGCATGTTGTTTTGGTTGGCTTGGTTTCTCAGTTCTTGGAACTGCATTAGTGTAGTTTGGTCTGGATTGTGGCTGGCCACCGTTTGTCCTTGGTGCCTTACACTCTCTAGCAAAATGTCTTATTTGGTTACAATTGTAATAATTTACCTTGCTTTTGTCTAGTCCAAACTTTCCACTGGCCATACTAATGGGAAACTTTCTTCCTGTCCTCTTGTAGAACTTCTTGGCTCTGTGAGTGAGAAGAGCCATCTATTAAACTATCTCTGTGTACGCCAGATCATCTGGATGGATGCAGTCCATGTGTTCAAGAGTGAAGAGAAACTTGCCACAATTTTCATTAGTAGACAAAAAGGCTTGTGCAGAGCTTGTCTCTTGGAATGGGCTTCCTTGGATGTAGCTCTCCCTTAGTGTCTCGGAGAAGGTGATGAAAGGACCCTTTTATGAGTTTTCAGGGAAGCATATAAGATGATGTTATGGTTCTATGCTATCCCTTTCAACCACATGAAGGGCTGAACTCTGCTGATTGTTGGGAGATTTGCTTGATGGATTTTGCAAGTTCAACTCCATCTGGTAACCACTAAGGATACCATACAGCTCTGTGAGAGTATAAGAGTAGAGAGGTTCTCAGTTTTCTTGATGGCCATATAGTAGTGAGTCCATTGTTTGGGAAGAGAAAACATGAACTTCCTCACCATGTCTCTATTCTCAAGTTTTACTTCAACATCCATTAAAATATCCACAATCTCAACATACCTGAAGCATTGTTGAGTCATGGTTTCACCTATCTTATAGGTGAAGTTTTCAAACTGTTGCTTCATTATGTCTTTCTTGTTCTCCTTGGCTTCCTCAAACCCCTCATACATGAGCTTCGGTACATCCTAGAGCAGCTTAGCAGTATTACACTTCTTGAAGCCTCTGTGTATGGAGTTAGGAAGAGCAATTTGAAGAGAGGTCATTGCTTTTTGATCTACATCTATCTTCTTCCAGTCTTTTTTAGAGTAGTCAGTCATTTCCTTTGGTATCATCCCATCTCCAGTAGTGGCTGAAGAGGTGCTTGGGATGTGAGGTCCTTCAACAACAGATCTCCATATCTTGCTGTCTTGAGACTTGATGAACCCTTCCATACATTGGCACCAAGTATCAAAGTCATCAGGAGTGATCAGTGGAGACTTTTTCATAGTACCGGTTTCCATATCAGCCTTGGAAAGAGCTTCCATTTGAGTTGATAAGTGTTTTGTGAAACTGATGTGATCTAAGATGGTTAGATCTTACAATCAAGAGCCTGAAAAGCTCTGATACCAATTGCAGGAACGAGAAGGGTGGTCAATGCAACAGTTTCATAAGGTGGAGAGAGTTAGAACACTTAGCAAATCAAATAGGGAACTGGTTAGTGATGAAACAATGAACACCAGTAAAAGAACAAGAACAAAAACTCTCAAATATGGTTTTCAAGAATGATGTATATTTCTCTCAAGTTCTTACAAGTGTTTCAAAGCATACGTTAAAATACAAGTACTTGAGACACTTTATACTACATCCTACAACCGGTCATATTTTGAAGGCCAGCTGGAAACACTAATCTAGTAAACAAGATCAATGTAGAGTCAAAAGGCATATTGCCTTTTGAGTATTACATGCCATAGCTCACATCCTAATATATTACAAAAAGGATAAAAAGTACATAGTTAGAAAGTTACAGACAAAAGACCTTAATCTACAGTTGACAAAAGCATGGACTTTTTACCAAGTCATATAAGTTGATAAGTCATCAGAATTGGCAGCAGAATTGGTTAAGCTTTTATCAAAGGTGATTCAGAGAAAGCATCTCTTCTCTGTGTTCGGAAGAAATTAGTCTTTGGCTTCGGAAGACTTTATCCTTGAAGCTTCGGAAGACTTCATCTTTGGCTTCGGAATATATGGTCTTTTGGCTTTGGAACATTAGATACTTAGCATAATTCTCTTAGTCATATCAAATCTTCCGAAGTAACTTCCTTGTACTTCATATGTGCATGCTGAGAGCTCTTTGGTTGTTCTTTGGTTGCATCAGCCTCTAAATGTATTCCTTACATACACGGCTTTTAGGAGTTGTCAGTGAAAGCAAGTAATTTTCAAACTTTTTAGTTTGAATATTATACTTATCTACATATGTCTTAGCTATTGCTAGATCATATTATGCAGACATCAATCTGGCTAAGAGATCATCAATCTGGGTCTCCAAGTTAGTTTATTCATCAATCTGGGTCTCCAAATGCTTAGAGAGGATGGATTAGACTTAGGAGCTTTGTATTTCTTGGCAAAGTTGCCAAGTTTACTATAGTTGTAACATTTGACTTTGCTCTTGACTGTAGTTGTAACATTTGACTTTGCTCTCGTCTATTCCATATATAAATCTTTTGTGTTTTTGGAACTTTATTTTAGTTTTGTATTGAAACTATTTAGCCCTAAGAGATTATGGCTATCTGATAGTTGATTTCAAGTTCCTCAAGATCATCTGGATAATTTACTCTAGATCTTCCTCAAATAGTTGGAAATAGTTTACTTGCTCAGATACAAATACTGAGTTTAAGAAGTTTGGAGTGAAGGTTCAAGCTGATGAGTGTTAGTTCTAACTACTGAAAGGTAAGGAAGGTGGTGATTCAGTAGTTGGGGATTGAAGGTAGGTGATCATTGGCACTTGATAAGTCACCATAAGTATTTGATAGGATTGATGAGAATGTAGGATGCATGAATGGGGGAATGAGTGCTGAAGACTTAGAGGTGCTGGTTGATCTGTCGAGAGATTCTTCATCCATCCATCACCATCTGATAGGCACTCAGAATGCCATAAAGTTCTTCAAGAGTCATTGTCTTCAAGTTCTCAACTCTTCTTATAGTCACAATGTAAATTGTCCATGATTTAAGAATTTTATTATAATATCATTGTTTTACATCTTAACACCTGCTTCATTATGAGAGTTTAGAAACTCCACATATCTAAGACATGTGGTTGTCATGAATTTTCCTCTTATGAAACCAAAGTTTTCAAACTTTTGTTTCAAGTTCTTGTTTTTCTTCATGTCTTTAGTTCCTTCATATCTAGCTTTTAAAACTCCCCATAAATTTTTAGTAGTTGTGAACTTCTTAAAGCCATGGATGATGTTGTTTTGTATATTCATCCTGATCAACCACATAGCTTTGGAGTCTACATCCATATTTTTCTGATCTTCATTAGAATACTTAGTAGGATCTTTTGGAATCATCACACCTCCTTCATCAACAAATTGAACCATTAGAACATATGGTCTATTTAGTATTGACATTCGGAGTCTATGATCCTGATTTCTCAAGAAATATTCCATTCGAATCTTCCATGTGTCATAATCATTTGGGGTGAACATTGGATGTTTGGTTTGAGTATCATTTTTCAAGGTATGCTCGGTTGACATGCCAACAATAGTCATTTTTAGAGAAGGTTTAAGTGATGGAGTGTTTTAGTGTTTGAAAGACCGATTTAAAGAAAAACAAGTGATTTGTTGAAAAAAGTTTTAAGCAAATTAACAGTCAATGTTCCACTTGTTGGTTAATATTTGAACAATAATTTTTTTAAGATCAACAGTTGGTAAATACGGAATCTTCACGAACTGTTTATTAACAAACACTTATTAATACATGAATAAAAACAACAAGAAGGAGTTATTTCAAAGTATTCATTTGATTATATTCATAGGTTACATAGTGTAATAGCAGGAAAACAAGTGGGCAAAATAGTTAACCTCCAAAATACACAAGTGTGAAATATTTATACTATAGAAGCTAAACTCTAGAACAAATCTTTACCGTCTATTCTACTTTTAGGATCAATGGCATGTTTCAGCCATTGATCTACACATTACGGTATACCACGAATATGTAATATAATTGGTTATAAAACAATGTACAACTAGACAAGAATTGACAACATAGGAGATCAAAAGTTGCAGTGTATTGTTTTCACCACTACTTATCAGCACAAACATTCTTTTCTACAAAAACAGTGTATCAACTCATCTTTAGGTACTCAACAGATAGGCAGTATGCTAATTCATAGTTGCTAAGCGCTTGATCCGATAGATGAGATCTTTCAGTAGATAGATTCTCATTTGGTACATCAATAGTTTTCAATGCTGAACCTGATATATAGTATAGGAGTAGCTTCATACTTTTTATATCCTAATAGACATACCTTAGGGTTAGTGATATGAGCTTTCTTGAGGATCCGAAAGATATTGTCGTTTACCCTCTGATCAGGTCTAACCGGGCAACTGAAAACCCTCAATTACATTGTTAGAACCTGTCTCACGCCGATGCAACCGAACTCGTTAAAATGCAATCCAAATCGAGCCATCGGTCACTTGAAATTGAGAAATTTGATGCTTTGGGTATGTGAGCAGAAGACAACAAAAAGGAAATTGATATGTGCTTTTTTTTAGAAATCTGATGCTTTTGTTGATGACTGAGGGTGACTTGTAATAGTCAAACAAAACTGTTAATAAAAACCAATTTATATCTATATCTATATATAATAATAAAAGAGTAACTTAGGGGAACACTTGATATATTTCTAGGCCCTCTAAGTTTATTTTTTCCGTCTCTCTCTCTCCTCTTAAATAATTACCTAAATTAAAAAATATTAAATAATTTTAATTCTTTTTTAGATTAATTTTTTTTAATAATTAAGAAATATGTCTTTTCATTAACGTCATTTTTAGAAAACAATTTTTTATACAATTAAAAAAAATTTCAAAAACATCTAACTCTTTTTAAAATATAAATATTTTAAAATTGGTATTTTTAAAAAGTAAATTTTTTTATAAACTAAAAATAATTAGAATTAGGAGTTATAATAAAAAAAATTAAAAATAACATTTCTAATACGCTTTGTTTTGAAAAAAATGTTTAACTTTTTTTAAAAATAAAGTTTAAAAACAAAAGTTAAAAATTAATATCGTTATTTTATTACTTATGGTTATTACTCATATGTAGTTTTAACCATATCTTATTTTAGATTATCATTTTATAATTCAAAAATTTTATTATATTTAATATTTTATTTTTTCAACCTGTATAATACACGGTTTACTAAAGTTAGTATTAATAAATAATAATCAACAAGTAATCAAGGATATTATGAACATTTATAGCCCGATCTAACCCGATTCAATACTATATCTATATATATAATACTAAAAGAGTAACTTAAGGAGACACTTGATATATTTCTAGGCCCCCTAAGTTTATTTTACCCGTATCTCTCTCCTCTTAAATAATTACCTAAATTAAGAAATATTAGATAATTTTAATTTTTTTTTAGATTAACTTTTTAATAAATTAAGAAAGATGTCTTTTTATTAATGTTATTTCTAGAAAACAATTTTTATACAACTAAAAAAATTTCAAAAACATCTAAATTTTTTAAAATATAAAATATTTAAAATTGGTATTTTTAAAAAGTAAATTTTTTTATAAACTAAAAATAATTAAATTAGGAGTTATAATAAAAAATTTAAAAAGTAACATTTTAATACGGTTTGTTTTGAAAAAATATTTAACTTTTTTTGGAAATAAAGTTTAAAAAAAGTTTAAAAATTGATATCGTTATTTTATTACTTATAATTGTTACTCATATGTAATTTTAATAATATCTTATTTTAGATTATCATTTTATAATTCATAAAATTTTATTATATTTAATATTTTATTTTTTCAACCCGTGTAATACACAGGTTTACTAAATTAATATTAAATAAATAATAATCAACAACTAATCAGATATATTATGAATATTTATAGCCCGATCCAACCTGATTCAATACTATATCTCTATATTTGATTACAGGATCAAAATAATTCGAAATTGATCTAATTATTACACATAACTTTTCAGTGTATATTATTCAAATCTTAATTTTTTCATATTAATATCCTTACACCCACTCAATATCTAGCTCACGATTTGACCCGTCAAAAGTATTCATTTTATGTCTAAAAGAAAAGACAGTTTTCTTTGACTGTATATTTCGGTATGACAATAAACAAAAGTTAAGATCTATCTCTGTCAAGTGTCGGTTTATACTTGAAAGTGCCTATTTTTACGCATGATCAGCTTTATGGCATCTTGTCACAAGTTAAAAGTAAAGATAGATTGAAGATTTTAGCTTTAGATAATGAGTGTAAACCTACTAATGTTATTACAAATGTAGTTTACAATGATGTTTTTGCTCATTTGTGACCTTATAATCAAAAGTTGTTATAACTTATTTAATATATAACACACTTAATTTTATTTTTATTTTTATTTTTATGTTATTTAATAATTAACTATTCACACTTCCGTGTAATATACGGGTAATTAAAGCTAGTCTTATATATTATGTTCGTTACAATACTTTTATGTAACAATATACAGTCGTGAAGAAAAACTTTGTTTTTGGTTTAAATCTTATTTTCAATCGTAATCTTGATTAATGCAGAAAGTCAATAACAGCTTCCTTAAAACAAGGTAATTGAATTTCATACAGGAATTACATGTACTTCTCTCTAAATTTAACACATTAATATACAATTTTTAGCTTACATAAAATATATACATTCGTTCCTATATTTATTAGTTTTGAATATATGTTCCACAAATTTTTATATGTATCTCCTTCTCAAATTTATCTTGAGATCTTTACTGCAAATAAAAACTTACGAGACCTTTATAAACCTCTATTTATTTATTTTACTCATTTTAACATTTATTAATACCCACAATATATAACTTTTACAAATTGAATTGATTTATAAAATATAGAGTAAATTACTATTTTGGTCCCTGTGGTTTAGCCAGTTTAATCATTTCAGTTCAAAAAGAAATTTTTTGACATATTAAACCTTTAGGTTACATTTGATTTTGTCCCATAATAATAACTATGTTAGTTACCTCTGTTAAGTATAAGAATATTTTGATTTTTTTACACCTCTTGAGCTATTTATGTAAATTAAAAAGTTTTTGTAATGCTTAAAAGGCTATTACAAAAATGACGTATTTAAAAAGCTTTTGTTTTTTATAAACGTCATTTTTAAATCATTAGTATTCAAACTTTTTAATAGCCTTTGAAGTATTACAAAAACTATGTAATTAACATAAATAGCCCTTGAGGTGTAAAAGGCCAAAATTTTTTTATACTTAACCGAAAAAACTAATAGAGTTAGTGTTAGGAGTGAAATCTGATACGTCAAAATATTACTTTTTGAGGGAAAAAAAGTTAAACTGACTAAAGCATAGGGTCAAAATAGTAATTACTCTAAAATATATAATCTACGGCTTGGATTTGGTGAACACGCAAAAGGGTAGAACCTCCCTCACCATATCATACAATACCTACGGAAGTATATTTATACATCCACCGTATACACCCACAATCACATTACCTTCTTCTAAAACCCTAAACCCTAATTTGCGTTGAAAAATGGCTTATAGCAGTATCCTCCGATCTGCTTCCTCATTCGCACCTCTCGCCGGCCGATTATTGGGTGGTCAAAGAACCTTCAACCACCATCTCGCCGGAGCTTTGTTCGCCGCCGTGAGTCAGACTCAGAACATCGTCTCCAACAACTCATCGCTGCTTTCTCGCTACTCTTTCTCCGCTTCTCCCGCCCTAACTCGCCCGAGTTCCGACGACTCGCTCCTCCGAGTCATCGAATCGGAGATCAAATGCTCTGAAGAAAGCTTCGAACCGGTTTGTTTGTTTCTTCAGTTGTTTCTGTATTTCAATCTATGTGTAGATCAAGTTCGTGTATTGATGAAATACGAGATTTGTTTTGTTCTTTGTTGTTAGGATGAAGATGTTCCTGAGGGATTTCCTTTTGAGCTTCATGATAACCCTGGGGAGCAAACGGTAACTCTGACTAGAGAATATCAGGGTGAAACTATCTCCATTGAAGTTGAGCCGTCTGGCCTTGTTACAGGTGATGAAGACGATGATAGTGATGACGATACTGAAAAAGACGAGCAAATGAGTCTCCCGATGGTTGTGAAGGTCTCTAAGGCCGATGGGCAGTGCTTGGAGTTTGGTATCACTGCTTATGCTGATGAGATTGTTATTGACAGTTTGTCGGTTAAAGATCCGGATATGGTTGGAGATCAACAGCCTTATGAAGGACCTAGATTTGAGTGAGTATTATCTTTAAAATCTTAACCCTTTTATTCTGTTTGGTTTATTGAATTTAAAATTATTGTGGCAGAAACTAAAAACCGAATTTGCATTCGGTTTGGTATTGACAAATAAGCGTAATTACGTGTGTTGGGTTATTCAACTACATATAGAAAAAGGTTTACTTGGTTTATGCTGTTTATTCGGTTCATTGGACTATACATGAAGGCATAAACTATGTGTTGAAGAAAAACATATATGGGTCATTTGGGTTTTTCGGTTAAATCAAAACAAGAATTTGAACCAAGGGCTGAATTTGTAATTCGGTTCTGTTTTAATGGGTCTTGATTTGGCTTTTGGTTTAATCGCTTTCAAATGGAGTAACGAACGCCCTTAGCCTCAGGTGCCCAAATGGGCAGATTTGTAACGGTGGGTCAAATTGTGTTCCGGTCAAGGCTGGGTTGACAAAGCTTTAAAACAGTTAGTGTGTCAACATCATCTCACAAGTTATATAATTACACTAATGATCATTTTTTCTGATTAAATGATTTTGGAGTTCTATTCATCAAAAGTACACATTAAGCAATTTTTACTAATTCCTGTTTGACGCATCAGAGCTATCCCAACCCAAACCAAACCAAACCAAACCAAATCGACGTATTCTTAAGTTGATGGGTTGAAATGTATTTGCAGTGAGCTGGATGAGAATCTGCAGAAGGCATTCCACAAGTATTTGGAGTCAAGGGGGATAAAACCAGGTGCAACAACCTTTCTGCATGAGTACATGGTGAACAAAGAGCACAGAGAATACACAAACTGGCTCAAGAACCTTAAGGAGTTTATCCAGGCATAAATGCAATGATTTTTGATCTATTTTAATGGGCCAATATTATTATTGACTCATGTAAGGTTTTGCACTATTTTATCCGCTAACATATATGATATGAAGTATGAGTTCTAGTATCAAATTATGAAATGCGCATTGTTCTTGTCAAAATGCGATTTTGAAAATCTGAAAAGAAAAAATAAATCTTGAGCTTCCAATATAAAAGCCCAGCCAAAATCCTTATTTTGAAGTTCTTACAAGCCAACATATTAAATTATAGTTGTCGTTAATTCACATATTATATTAGCTACCAGATTATTTTCCTAGCTGTTGATGATTTCTTAGATTTGGGAATACCCCTTATAACCATGGAATTTGACAATACTTAAAAACCATGAAGATGTATTAATACCATCATATATTTTTCTGAAGGGTAAAACTTTATTAAACGAAGACTTGTAACAAGCATGGTTTAAAAAAACGTGTTATGAGGCGGCGCCTCATATGGTCCATTTGGTACGTACGCCTCTTAAGCTGAGGCGGATGGAAAATCGGTGAGGCGGTACATTTTGCATAGGCGGTGTCTTTGAGCGTGAAACCTAATTACAGATGGCGCCATTCTATTAATTTTCCGCTTAATTAGAACCAAAAGTGGACCCCATAAAACATTCGATCCTTTTACCAGCAAACACTTTTACTCGCAAACCCTAATTGCGAATCAGACGAGGTGGACATCGCAGATCTGATTTTCAATTGAGAACCCAGTTTTCGATTGAGATTTGATTCTAGATTTCACAAGAAGCTAGTGTCTTCAATTAAGAAGTAGTTACAGATTGCTATCTTCTTCGATTTAGGTTTGAAATTCCATGATTTTGTCTTCATTTCAGGTTTAATTAGTAGACCGCAACCTGATTTTATCTTCCTAATTGATTGATACGAACTGAACTTCCCCTGATTAATCAGTCTGATCCTGAAAGTTTTTGTCTTCTTCTTTATTGTGATGAGCTTGTGAAACAGTGATGCATATGCTATATGTAGTTTGGTTTAATGCATGAATGTTAATTTGTTTACTGCTGCAATTATTTAATTAAGCAGTCTGATCTTGATTGTTTTATTTGTCTTCTTATTCTTTAGTAATTTATTTTTTATAAGATATATAATTTTTATATTTATTTTTTATTTCCGCCTCGGGTTTACGCCTCGTTTCGCCTCGAGGCTTACGCCTCATGAGGGGAAGGGAAAACGCCTCGAGGCTCGATTCCGTTCTTTTAAACCTTGGTAGCAAGTGAGTAGAAGATCAATTATACATGCACAACACTTGACCCCGTTATACTTAAATTACACATTGTGTCCAATCCAAATTATGGATGTTGGATCTACATGACACCCATAGGAACGATAACATTTGGATATCCTCTACTAGTTTGTCTCGATGTGAACTTGCTGTTGAATACTCTCTCCACAGTAAACTGATGAGTAAGCAGGCGTAGACGCTGCTATCTCTTTTCGTACTATACCTGGCTTACCGAACACTTGTTACTTGTGTCTTCGCCCCATATCCAACGATCTTCTCCCCTTTGAATTGGGCTTCATTTGTCAGGCCCCTCATTTGATCGAGTTCCAATAATTTATCCTGTGTTGTTGGGTTCCTGGTCCACCTCTATTTCCATTTCCAGGAAGCCCCATCTTGTTCAATGCTTTCACTCATCATATGTTCTCTCTATACCCTTAATAAGGGTGTTTATTTCTTTTCTGTGTAACGAGCAAGGAGTTGAAAAATAGATCCTTAAGGATGTAAATAAGGCTGTTAGTCAAGCAAGGGTGCTCGAATAGGCCCATTCAATGATGTAAAATTGCCCAATGTGATAAAAGAATCAATCAAACCCGACGCACCAGGCTATAAGATACGATAGAGTTTACTACTTCACTGGTAAGAAAGAACTTCCTTAAGAACCGGAAGACTTTTTGTATGTATAGTAATCCTATCATCCGCTACTGGTGGATTGTTATGCATAAAGGCCGACAAAAGCAACCTTTTCTAGTGAGCTTGGGCTTGGCTCGTTTATATACGAGTCGAGCCAAGTTGTTAATTTAAAAATTAATGATTTTGTTATTTACAGATATTCATATATATAAAAACAAAATTTAATATTTTTAATATTCGTTTTTTTTTTAACTCGTTAAAACAATGATACAATATTGGTATTTAATGAACTACAAACATCCTATATATATTTATGGAGTTAATTACACAATTGGTCCATGTGGTATGTTCACATTGCAAAATTAGTCCCAACTTTTGGGAAATTACAGGTTTGGTCTCAACTGTTTACCAACTCGTAACACGATTGGTCCCTGAAACAAACTTCTGTTAAATTTTTTAGTTAAGTGAAAGTGAAAATTTTAAAATGCCCTTGAACTAAAAAACATTATTAATTAATAATGTACTCTTCTTCTTTAATATATACATCCCCTTACCCATCACCTTCTCCATGTATCACACTGTCATCGCCAGCAAACCACCCTCGTTGATATGATCAGATTGCAATTTATCACGGGTTCTCTTCTCTTGGATTCTTCATCACTTGTGTAATTGTCTTCTTCTTCAAAATTGAATGGAATCCTTCTTCTTCGTAACCTAAAATCACCCTCTGTTTCTCTTTGAATAATATGACTTTTGATTTCACATTCTTCCTGTATTTCTGGACTTCATTCTTGAGCTTTTACAAAATTGTTGCTTTCATGAGGCTGTAAATCAAATTCTTTAATTTTCTTGTGTGTAAACCAAAAAGGTTGTGGTGGTAATGGCGATTTTGAAGCTCACAGATTGAGATTCTAATGGACTTTGTCATACATCGAGTCTTTAGGTGATTCATCATTTTGCATTAAAATCGGGCTTTTCATGAACGAAAGTCTCAATTCATTATTGTGATGGTAGGGTTACACTGGTGGTCTGTTGGAGACGGGAATAGTCAGTGATGGTTATGCTATGCTTACGGTTGTGGTGCGTTGTAGAAGGCGATGGTGGTGATGCCGGTAATTGTTGGCAATGGTGATGCTAGTGTTACAGTGGTGGTGGCGGTGGGTTGCCAGAGGAGGTGGTAGGTTGCCGGAGGTGGTGTTATATATATATATATATATATATATATATATATATATATATATATATGATTGGTTAATTAAAAAAAAAGTGGGACCCAAATAAATTAATTTATATTTTATATTTTGTCTTTTAGTTAGAGGTAAATAAGTCTTTTCACCTTTATTTCACTGTGAAACTTAACAGAAGTTATTGTAAGGGACAAATAATGTTACGAGTTGACAAACAGTTAGAATCAAACCTGTAATTTCTCGAAAGTTAGTATCAACATTATAATATGAGTATATCACAGGGACCAATCGTGTAATTAACTCATATTTATGCTTTTAGAAAATATTAAATTGATGATATGCCTGCATTTATTTAAATGATATGACATATATATTGTATATAATTTACAATAAATTCTAATTTAACATTTAATTTAAGAGAGCCAACAAGTCAGCTCATGAGCAAGCCAGTGAAACAACTAATGAGCGAGTTACAAGCCAAACTAACCTTAGCTCGGGCTTGGCTCGTTTACAAACATAGCCGATTTCGAGCGAGTTTTTTTCGAGCGAGCTATGAGCCGCGAGCTTTTTAACCGGTCTTAGATAAAGCCTATGGTTTATTGACGTTTATAATTGTCCTATAAAAGTGTTGTAGATACAAGCTGATTAGCTTGTGTTTAACCGTAAAAAATTCTTTAAAGAAATTAAAGGATAAAAGTATAGTTTGTCACAAGGTTGAATGACTAAAATCACCACCACATTAGAGAACTTTTAACTTTTAAGTTAAAACAGTAATATATTTTCTCAAGAACTTTTAACTTTTAAGTTAAAACAGTAACATATTTTCTTAGAAAGGCGTTGCCTTTGACATTGATCGTTTACTTTGTTTGTAAAAATTTTATAAAAGTATATAAGTTATATGCTTTCTAGAAAAAATAATGATTCTAGATTTTTGAATTTTTTTTATGAACGGCAGATTTGAAGTTTTAAATAATATTTTTGTACTTCTAGCCATTTTATTGGTATTAATTGACAAAATAGAAAAAAATAGCTAACTTCAAAAATTATGAAACATGATTTTGAGGCTATTTATGAGGTATAAAGACTATTGTATTTTATACAATTACATACTATGAGAAAAGAAAGTTGATAAATAGTGTATTTTACATGCTTTTATGCTTATGGTACAAGTGGGTTTTGCGTGTACAAGTTTGTATGAATATTATACATGATATTGATGCGTCTGGGTTTTTGTGTCTCCCCCTTTTAAATGTATATTCAACCTTTCTTTTCTAGAATTTGTAGAGAGAGAGAAGGGAGGTCTCAGTTGTGCCTAGCCACCGCCCCTGCCACCGGTTTTTGGCCATCGCTGCCCTGCCGTCCGTTTTGGCCATCGCTTTGCTTCTTTTACCCCAATTAGTTTCTAGAGAGAGGCACGGTTACGGTGGTGGCTTTGAAGTGGTGGCTCTACGGTGTTGCCGATGGGTGTGGCCAGCGGCGTGCTCCCTTGGCGACTGTGGTACTGTCGTTCGTCTCGATCTCCCTTTCTCCCTGTATTTGGTTCCTACCTTGTTCGACCGTATTAGCTAGGGTTTTGGGGGGTTGCCGTCATGTGAGAGGAAACGCCTCTCAGCTGCCTGTTTCCGGCATGGCGACCCTGCTATACCTTAGTTGTGCTTCTTTAATTCGACAATCAAGCCTATCGGCCACCGGTTACAGCCGATGAGGGCCGTTAAGGCTCTAATTGGATATGTGTTTGTTGGTGGGTGCCTTTTTTGAACACATATGTGAGCTATGTTTGCTTTCTAGTGGTGTACTCTAGAAGCAATTATGTGAATAGTTGTCTGTTGTCGATTAATTGCTTATGACGATTTCCCTAGGCACATGTCGGCATCTGAGAGCTCAAAGCTACAAAAACTGAAACCCTCGGGTTCTTTCATGGTTTTCATGACTTTTTTTATGCCTGCTTTCTATATCATCCATGATGGTGGGCGTGATTCATTTGAGATGCAAATATGTTGTTTCTTTGCCTTACTTTTTAAACATTAATATATATGTGACTGTAGATCATCATTGATTGCCTAATTTAGTTGGATTTGGTTGAGACTATGATGCTAAGAAAGTTTAGGTTTTCATTGTTTGGGCGTGGCATTCTTCTAGGGTGCAGCCACAACGAGGTCTCCTTTCCGAGTCTCTATGCACTTTAACTGACTGTCGTCCCCACCAATAGATAGAGACAAATGGGAATAACCGAACCACGTCTACAAAATGCAAGTACCATGCAGCTGCTTCAAAACCAACATGATGCTCTTTGGTCAGATGACCAAGATATTGGCGAATACGAGATATGATCGAGAAAAGAGTACCTATAATCATATGAAAATCATGAAAGCCAGTTGCGAAGAAAAAGGTAGAACCATAAATACTATCCGAAATTGTGGAGGGCGCTTGATAATATTCCGTTCCTTGAAAGACGATGAATTCTAGAGCCAGTGAAACGGTAGCTACTAAAGTGTAAACTGCTCGTTTTTCCTTCCCCGCTAGTATAATGTATTCTTGGTTGTATGCGGGTAATGTTAGGCTGTTTTGTTGATCATGGTATGTTGTTTGCTTGGTAATGATGTGCATCTGAGATTTATTTTTGTTTCACATGCAGGCGATGATGATGAAATTATGAATATGGAGTTTATTGTGTTGGCGTGGTAAACGGTCGTTCTCGGCCACAATAAACTGTTATTTCTAAGCCTTCAAAAATGTTAAAACAGATTTAATCCCGCTGCAAAGCGGCGGGTGGAATACAACTAGTTGTATAACAGTAACTATGTTTTCATGATTTATGTGTATGTTTATTTAATGAATTAATATTGGGATATATAGTTAGACACGTCTAATATCTATAAAACATGGTGTGCATGTTCCTTAATATATGTAGAAACTAGCTTTACTAAACCCGTGTATTACACGAATTGAATAAATAAAATATTTAATAGAATGAAAATCTTTTAATTATAAAACAATATTTTTAAGATAAGATATGATTGAAACCTTTTTGTTATAAACATAATGAATTTCTTTTCTCAAAACAAACATTTTAAAAAAATATCATTTTCAAAAACAGTCTTATTATAACTCCCAATTTTAATTATTTATTGTTTATGAAAATTTTATTTTTTAAAAATACTAATTTTAAAATATTTCGTATTTTTAAAAAAGTTTGATGTTTCAAAAAGATTTATTTTATAAAAAGTTGTTCCTTTAGAAAGGACATTAATAAAAGAATTTCTTTATTAATTTATTAAATCGCTATTTTAATATAAAAAAGAATCAAATAATATTATAATTAATATGATTATTTAATAGGAAAAAGAAATGTATAAATTTTAATAATGAGAAATTTAGTGTTGTCACATGTCGCTCCGAGTTACCATTTTATTAAAGTAGAAAAATTACTTCAACCATACACTCTACGTTTGTATTTCATGTTAAGTTAAAATTCCGGCAATTACAACGATGCATTTTGAAAAAATACAATAAATATTCTTAAAATTTCATAAATTTCCAATTTTTCCATCAATATGATAGCCCTAATATAATCTACATCATGAATATGATGACATTTGTGTCAAGTTTTAGATGCATAAAAATTCGGTGGTTGTCACCATTTAAACTTAAGATTCGGCACCTTTGTATATGTACCTTTTTTATGGATACCATGAGATGACATTTAATTATATTATATGTAGAAAACTCCTAACAAAATCATTGGTGATATCATAAGAAAGAATGATGAAGAATGAAGTCATTTTGATGTAGTCGTACATGTGTTATAGTCTGGGTCAATTTAACGTTTTTAGAGGCTTAAAACGAACAAAAAATATAAGGCTCTTCAAAAATATTAATATAAACTTTTATTTTTTATCCGGGCTTGGGACCGGCAATAATACACCAATAAGTTTACAATTGGCGGAGTTAAAACATTTATCTTAAGTTATCTATAGCGCGTGTATAAATATATTTAGAAATTATTAAGTTTATTTTTCTAGGTTTTTTATGCAAATTCTTTAATGAATTATTCGTAATCAAAGTATTTCTTAGAATCTTTTTCAATCGATAAAAGAGCTAAACCGGTTAATTTTTCTGGTGACAGAGTAGATCGTAAATAATTTTTTATAAGTTTTAATTTGAAAAAGCTATGTTTCGCAGAAGCAACAGTTATAACTCTATAGACGATAAATGCATTTGGAAAAGAGTTATAGTTTTTAATATAACTTAGTATATCAAAAGTTGTATCTGATTCTAAATGTATAATTTACCTTAACACTTTTAATTCTTGAAATAGATCCACACCATTAATATTGCAAGGATCACACTTAAAGGCTGATGCAACCATAGAGCTCTCAGCATGCACAAGTGAAGTACAAGTAAGTTACTTCGAAAGATTTGATATAACTCAATGAATTATACTAAGTATTAAATCTTCCGAAACCAAAAGACCAAATCTTCCGATGCCAAAGATGAAGTCTTCCGAACCTTCAAATACAAAGTTTTCCGAAGCCAAAGACTGATTTCTTCCGAATACAGAGAAGACATTTTTTTTTATGAATCACCTTTTGACAAAAGCTGAACTACTTTCCGTTGTCACCTCCGAATACTCACCACTTATATGAGTTGGTGAAAAGGTCATACTTTTATCAAACTGTAGATTAAGGTCTTATGTCTGTAACTTTTTACTCTTGTACTTTTATCCTTTTTGTAATATATTAAGATGTGAGCTATGACATGTAATAGTCACTAGTCAAAAGGCAATCTGACTTTTGACTCTACATTGATCTTGTTGTCTAGATTAGTGTTTCCAGCTGGCCTTCAAAGTATGGCTAGATGTACGATGTAGCATAAAGTATCTCAAGTACTTGTAACTTTAGAGATAAGCTTTGTAACACTTTGTAAGAACTTGAGAGCAATATACATAATTTTTGAAAACCGTATTATCTTGTTCTGTTCTTTACTTGTGTTCTTTGTTTCATCAAAAGCCAGTTCCCTATTTGACATGTTAAGTGTTCTAACACTCTCCTTACACCTGTGAAACTGTTGCATTACCCCCTTCACCGGGCATGCAAATATCTACATTATCATTATATTTTAAAGTATTTTCAAGAAAATACACTTCTTTTTTAAACTTTCTTCATCGACGGATTTTAACATTTTTATACTAAACAAAAAACCAAACAAAGTTTCGAACTCTTTAAATTGGTCAAATATACTTTAAGTGAAGAACTAGCTTGATCTACTATGTATAAGAAGTAATCACTTCTAAAACATACAATAGGTGTTTTTAAAGTTTTATTGTCAACATTTTCATCAAACTTTTGTTTCTACGAATCATGAATTTATCACGAAAAACATGTTCTATATTTATCTTTATAGAAAGTCCTTTAGCTAAAATTATAGCTTTTTCAAATTGCTCATCTCTATACTTCATAAAAAGACAAATAAGTTCATCTAGTTGACTAATAGCATCATCAATACGCATGTCTTTTACTTGTAAGGTTTTATTAACAATGTTAATAGTATATAAAATGTCATACCAAATAATCATTCCTAATAAAAATCCAAAACTATCAAACTCATTCAGAATTAAGGTTTTAACCTCATTCTGAAGTTTAGCAACATCAATTTCATCATATAAGTCCAATAAAGCTTCTCATAATTATGGAGCTTGAAATCGGATTGCTTTAACACTTTCTATTTTACTTTTTCAACGTGTTTGAGATAATAATTTTAGATTTAACTTAGATATATGATCTTGTAATATTTTTTATCTTTTAGAGGATGATGAAAACTTTAAATAAATACGTTGTGTTTACTCCAACAAAATCCTTAGCGTATCTACAAGAACTAGTCATGTCACAAATTGCTAATTTAAACTATGATAACCATATAGTGTGAAAAACTCTATGGTTAAAATCTAATAATCGTTTTTGCACTCCTTGATGTTTTCCTTGCATATTTGATTCATTGTCATAACCTTGTTCTGTAATGTTATTTACATCAAGTCCTATTTTATTAATTTCTTCAATTATAATATTAAAAAGACCCTTACCAGTTGTATCATCTACTATTATAAATTCTTGAAAGTATTCATTAACTTGTATTGGAGTTGATAACATATCTATAAATCGTACGACAATGAACATTTGCTCTTTGTGACTTGTGTCGGGAGTGCAATCAAGTATAATTGAAAAATATTTAGCTTCCTTAACTTTACTAATAGTTTTTGTTTTGATTTCATTTGATAATAACCTAATTAGTTTATTTTGCATATTGTGTCTAAGGTAATGATTATGAATTTCATTATTTTTTATACGTAAAATATGTTCTTGAATTATTGGATCAAATTATGCAATTATCTCAATATCACCTAAGAAGTTGCCATTGTTTTTTTTTTTTAAGTTTTTCTTTACTCCAACGAAATAATTTATTTTTTTATCAAGTTTTTTTACAATGACAATAATTTTTCTTAGTATATTTTTTCAGTGTTCCTTATCTTTATTGATTTGATCTTGAATTTTTTATCAATTGTTTTATTTTTTATCAATCTTACTTCTAAATCCATCCATGTTCTCATATTCATAATATGTACATTACTTTCATGTTATTTTAGTTTACAAAAAAAATTTCACTAGTTGTTACTACCTTCTTTTGCTAACTTACTTGTACATTGATTTATATTAAATAACTTACAACAAAAGCAAAATGCTTTATCTAGCTCTATAGAATAAATCAACCATTTTCTTTCATATATTTCTCCATTAGGTAACATTTGTATATAAAAAGAATAATTAAAGCTTCTTAAAAAAATCATCTTTTGGTAATTTATCATAAGAAATGTCAACTTGATCTTTTTTCTATAAATAGATCTCTAAAATTAATACTAATCCATTGACTAGGTTCAATATAATTTATAGCTTTTTTTAATTTGATTTTTATTTGTAAGTTCATCACTATATGTAGGTTTACTATTTGTAGGTTCATCAAGATTCTCAAAGTATTCATCATTATTTGTAAGTTTATCAAGGTTTTCATCAAGTATTTCAAAGTTTTTATCATTATTCATAGGATTATCAAGAATTTCATCAAGATTTTCAAAGTTTTTATCATTATTTATAGGTTCATCAAGTTTTTCATCATTATTTGACATTGTGGTTGTTATGAATTTTAACATTGTTCCTTTTAGTGATTCATTTGAAGCTTCTCGTTTAGCCTTTTTTAATGCACCACATTCAAACATACGGATTTGGTTTGAGATTATTCTAAGCAACTAGGTTCTAACTTCTAATTCCTAGAAAAAAATTCAGATCCTAATTTAGATCCTAACCAAATCAGAAACAATTCAGAAACAATTTTTAGGAACCAAATTAGATTTTAATCAGGAAACAATTCAGAAACAATCAAACAAATTAGTGAATCACTAAAATCAAAATTCATAAATATAAACACTAACCTGATCTTTGATCATTAGCAGTCCTTATGCTCCTGGTCGTTGGTCTCTCAAATCATACAATGTCACAATCACAAAATCAATCACAACCCTTTTCACACTTCACATAGACAACACAATCGCAATAATTTTGTAATTTTGTGAGGATTACACTTTGAATAAAAAAAAGAAAGTTGTAAGTTGTAATCGCAGTGAGGGCTGAGGATTTAAGGAACCAAAACCAAATAATACCGTTGTAATTGTCCATCTGTCTAAATTTCGACCCTCGTAGTCGCAGCCATGCTTGAATAATGCTTGATGATTATCGAGATTTTCGAGACTCGAGAATTGTCTTGAATCTTGATCGACTTCGAGTCTTCGACCTTAGTTTTCCTGATGAAAGATTGAAAGAGGTGGCGTTTTTTTGGATTTTTGAGTGGTTAAGAGTTGAGACATAGAAGTTGCAAAGAATGTAATGTGGCTCGTGACCAAGGGTAAAGGGTTTTGAGGAATTGGGCTTTGATTGGTAGTTTTTGTAATTTTGAGGACCAAATCTAGCCAGACTAGCCTAGTGAACACAATTACATATATATATATATATATATGTATATATATATATATATTTGAGGCCCTATTATTTTGGCAGGCCTAAAACCATAGCTTGAGCCATAGATGGTATTGGGTTGGCCCGACTATAGTTAACTAGATCTTGAGTATTGAAGATGTGCTCATGCTTTAGGCTTGATCATGGAGCATCAACCTTAAGTATGCTATTTGTATTGGATGATAGAAATTATCAAACCAAGATCTAGAAAGAAGAAAGTTATACAATCTAGTAAGGATTTATCAAAAGCATGTTATTATGCTTACTATGCTTGTGTGGACTTTTTTAATACATACTAACATAATAAAGGTTTATACAAACATAAAGAAGGCTTTAAAAGATATACCAAGCTGTAGGACTTGTAGAATAAGTATAGAATGTAGAAGAACTTGCAAAAATATTCAAAACTGGAAGGAGTGAAGTGGTGGTGGGGGTGTAGCCCTAAGGAGAACCGAGAGACAGAGAGAGAGTGTGTGAGAGAGAGAGAAAATTTAAGGGAGTGTTTAAGATATGTGAAGGTGCAAGGAATTATCCTTTGGGATGTGTTTATATTTATAGGAGAAAGAAAGTATGGTGTTGACATTAAAATAACAAAAAAGTGAGGTGTGTGACAGAATGTCTAAGTACTTAAGAGTACACAAGACGATGGTATAGTGGAGTTTGGTCTTGGCCATGTTGATCAAAAAAAGAGAGGAGATTAGGATGTAAGGTGGTGAAGGTGTGTAGTTTGAGTGTGTTTGTTGATTTAGTTAGCTATGTAGATAGTTTACTTAGGTGCAATTTGTTTTTTCAGAGGTAAAATGTTGCGGTCTACGGACTACATATTTAGACATCTGTAGAAGAATAGATGGACCAAACCTCTGCAGTCTGCAGTAAAAAGACTGTTTGGTTTTTAACTTCTGCAGACTGCTAAAATAATCTAGTGGTGCTTTTCGGACGGTGGTGGTGGCGGACGGCAAGGGTGGACGTGGTGGTGTATAGTGGTGGTGATGGTGGTGAACGGTGGTGGTGGTGATGGTAGACGGTGGGTGCCGAAATCTTGTCAAAATAAAAGAAAATAAAAGTATCTAGAAAGAATGGAGAAGGAACCAAAGTTGAGGGGTGCTAAGTGTAAATGGTACAAAAGTCAAAAGATCACTTTTTAAAAGGTATGGTCGCCCATATCTTCCTCCTGTTGCTGATGTTCGACAAAGCAAAGGAAGAAAAGAAGCTGAATTCGATTTCTCTCGGTTTCAAGGAGAAGAAGAGGCTGATTCTCGCTTGTGGTGAGTGTTCTTTGTATTTTTGATTCGGTTTGTGGGGTTTTCGACCTTAGGACCGATTTATATGTGTTTTATGTGTTCGGTTGTTTGTTTTTGCTTGTTCTAGGTGTTTGAACTCTTGTACGAGCAAGTTAGGAGGAGTTTTGCTTGTTTGCTGCACTAGGTGAGTTCTAGACCCCAGTTTTTATGTGTTTTAAACTTCTTAGGGCTGAAAATGCATGTTTAAAAGTTTTGCAGCGTATGTTTTATGTATTTATGGTTTATATGTTGTTGATGCTTAGGATGTTGAGTATAAGCTTCGAACAAATGGATAAGCATGATTGGTTAGGAATTGTTGTGTTTTTCGTGATTGTATGCCTGCTCTAGATGTTAAGCATGTTAGATCTATGATAAGGATGTGTTAGATCGAGGATTGGGGACAAAATAATTGCATAAGTGCATTTGCAGGTTAGTTAGTTCATCCGCATTTAAGAGCTGAACATACACTTAAAAAAAGGTACTTTGCTCATGCGTATTTGTTGTATGTTCATCTGCATTTGTAGTTGCTCATGCGCCCAAGTGTTCTTCCGCATTTCATTTTGTTCATGCGCATTTGTTTTAGTCACTCGCATTTGTTCTACCAGCATTTAGTTGGACACTTGGAATAATCTTTGGACTTCCATCCGTATTAGTATTTGTTCTTCCGCATTAGTATTTGTTCGTCCGCATTGGTATTTGTTCATCCGCATTAGTTATTGTTCATCCGCATTTGTCTAAGGACTTAGTTTTTTCTGAAGCTTGGGAAGTAGAATGTATGGGTAAGTTCTAGAATGTTTTGCTGGTTCTTGTCTGTTGTGGTGATGCATGTTGTGGGTTGTTGTTGATGCTTTATACTATGTATAATGTGACTTTACGTGGTGTGTTTATATTCGTATGCGTAAAGTATTATCGTAAAGAAAGTGAAAGATTAATGTTAATTAAGAAGTGGAACATAAGAAATAAATGAAAAGTCTTGCAAGCCAATGATGAAGGAGGTTCACAACTCATTGAGAGTTGCTAGCTCAACTGTGTGTACAATAGCGTGCGATCTTGGCTAACCCATAAGGGTTCACACACAGGGGGATCAGTCTTGGTGATTGATCCATACGTACGAAACGGGGTCCTTGTCACTTAACCCCGAGAATGAGGTGGCTTTGTGCCCAACGATGGGGGTAAAGTTATGACAGGATCTAGAAATAATGAAAGATAATGAAAATGTATGAAACGAACGAATACGTGAGTTAATGAAAGATAATGAAGTTTATACCTTGATGTATGTATGATGAATGCTCACGTACGAAAGTAAAGGAAGTATTTTATTGAAAAGGATATTTTCATATATAAATCCTACAAGGTATTTTAAACGTTTTAAAACTAGAACTCACTCAGCAACGTTTACTTTTATGCATTTTTAGTTGGCAGGTGAATGTTGCTGAGGGTGGCACGCGGGGGAAGCTACTCATCGGGGCAAGAGTGGCATCCATTCATCTTTAATAATATTGTTGTTTTGTAATGCAATTAACAGAGTCTTTTGTAATTTAAATACAATGATGTATTGCTTAGCAACGGTATTTATTAATGAAGTGGATGACTTTTGATATTAATTCCGCTGCACTGGTTTATGAACTATAAAATATATATATATATATATTGTGCTATGATTGACCAACTGTGAGGTCTCCGGGAACGGGGCCTTACAAGTTGGTATCAGAGCCAAAGTTTAAGAGAAATAGGTAAATATTTTCAAAACCTAAACTTAAACTGAGAAGGGACGAATGGAGGGATGCCAGCCCGAGTAGTTACGTGCCATCAGATAATTCTTTTCTAAATGTTAACCGGTGTTATGTGCGTGTGCTATTTGATTTATGTGCCTTTAGTAGATTTGAATACTGATGTAGTCGGGATAGGAAATGCTCGGGGGATGAAGAGTAAAGTAAGTGGCTAATCATAACTGGCCACTGTAATTAGGGACTTACTATACTTGACATAAACTGAACTATTACCTTGAATGACCGTGTTAGTGTTTGAATCTTATAGTGTTACAGGATGGCTGGAGGTAGATCATCTAAGGCTTCTAGAGGTGGAGCACGGGGTGGTCGTGCTGGTAGACCACGGGCCGCAAAGAACAAGGCAAGGATTGCAGAGACGGCTCCTGGTGAGCCTGGGCTTCATCACCCGGAGGGCGGTGATGAGAGTGCCAACCTGAGGGCCTTAGTGAAAGAGGCAGTGGTGGAGGAGGTTCACCAAGTCATGCAGACGATCCTACCGTCTGTCGTGACTGAGGTGATCCGGGCCGTAAGGGAGGATGAGAGGAAAGAAAAGGAGGAAGAGAGAAGGGCTACGGCTGGGAGAAGGGAGAATGAGGGAGATCATGATGATGAGGAGGAGATGAATGCTGAAAGGGGAGCCTCCAGCGATGAAGAGGATGTAGAGGTACGGGAAACCGTGAGGGGATGCAGCTATGGGGCATTCCTACGGTGTAAACCCCCTACTTTTGACGGCAATGGTAACGTTACTGCTGCCAACCGCTGGGTTAGAGAGATGGAGGCGGTGTTGGATATTAGTGAGTGCAGGGAGGACCAGAAGGTGAAATTTGCCACTCACTCATTCGTTGACTTGGCTTTGTGTTGGTGGGACAATATTGTCCAAGCCAAGGGCAGCAGGGCCATCGGGAGGATGAGATGGGGAGATTTGAAGAAGTTGGTTGCCGAGGAATTCTGTCCTCATAGGGAACTAGACAAGATAGAGAGAGAGTTCCTACAGCTTGAGGTGGGAACCATGACCCACCAGCAATACACTGCCAATTTTAACGAAATGGCTAGGTTGGTGCTAGACCAGGTGACACCCGCATCGAGGAAAATCAAGAGGTACATTCAAGGGTTGTCGGATGATATCCGTAGGCATTTGATTGCTGCCCGGCCGGGTACCTTTCGATCGGTGGTAGACCTGGCGGGTAGATTGTATGATGAAAGGGATGAGGCTGTGGTGGAGGTGAAGAAGATGAGTGGTGGTGACAAGAACTGGAAAGGGAAACGGTTCGGACACGGTGGTTTCACTCCAAATAATAAGAGGATGACCGAAGAGTGGGGCCATCAAGCTCGGGGATGAAGAAGTGTGGTAAATGTGGGAAGGAGCACACTAGTGTGTGAAAGTGGGGATCAAAAGTATGCTTCAAGTGTGGGAAGCCTGGCCACGTGGCAAAGGTATGTAGGGCTATAACATGCTATAACCGTGGCAAGGAGGGGCATGTGAGCAGGGATTGCAAGAAGCCAAAGGCAGAGACTTTTGGGGTGAAGAAGAGGACGGAGAGTAAAGGGAAGAGGGCAAGCGCTAGAGCATTTACTATGACCCGGGAGGAGGCCAGGGTGGATCCCGATGTCGTGTCGGTATGTTTCTAGTAAACCAAACTTATGCCTCTGTATTGTTTGATTCTGGTGCTAGTAGGAGTTTCATTTCTGCTGCTTTTTGTGCTAAGCTGCCTGTTAGTAGTAGAAGAATTGATGAGCCATTTGATGTAAAAACTGCTATTGGTAAGTCGACCAGAATTTCTGATATGATTAAGGATTGTGGCATAGAGTTAGAAGGCCATAGGTTCTCTGCTAAACTATTCGTGATTCCCCTAGGCGGATTTGATGTAGTTCTGGGGATGGATTGGTTAGCAGCCTATGAGGCAAACATCGTGTGTCGCAAAAAGATGATTCGACTGACAGCGCCTGATGGAAGTTCGGTAACAGTTTACGGTGACCGAGTTACTACAGTTCCGAAGGTGATTTCGATGGTGGTGGCCGAGAAGTGCATGAAACGTGTATGTAGTGCCTACCTGGCTTATGTGAAGGATGTGCACGCGTCAGTACCTCAATTGTCTGACGTACCAGTTGTGTGTGATTTTCTAGACGTGTTCCCAGAAGATTTACCAGGCGTGCCACTGGACCATGAGATCGAGTTTCAGATTGATTTGATACCCGGTGCTCAACCCGTTGCCAAGGCATCGTATCGATTAGCTCCAACCGAGATGAAAAAGCTGATGGTTCAACTACAGGAGTTATTGGATAAGGGTTTCATTCGACCGGGTATCTCTTCTTGGGGTGCTCCGGTCCTGTTTGTCAAGAAGAAAGACGGTAGTATGAGGATGTGCATAGACTACCGGGAGTTAAACAAGTTGACAGTGAAGAATCGATATCCCTTACCGAGAATAGATGACTTGTTTGACCAACTCCAAGATGCAAGCTGGTTCTCACGAATAGATCTCCGATCTGGTTACCATCAGTTGAAGGTTAAGGAGCAAGACATTCCTAAGACAACTTTTCACACGCGATATGGACACTACGAGTTCCTCATTATGGCTTTCGGTCTGACTAACGCACCAGCTGCCTTTATGGATTTGATGAATCGAGTGTGTCGGCCGATGTTAGATAAATCAGTGATTGTGTTTATTGATGATATCCTGATTTATTCAAAGAGCAAAGAAGAACATGTCGGCCACATACGTGAAGTATTGGAGACGCTTAGCAAGGAGATGCTTTTGCGAAATTCTCTAAGTGTGCTTTTTGGTTACGTGAGGTTCAATTTTTGGGTTACGTGGTGAATTCTGAAGGAATTATGGTGGACCCGGCGAAGGTTGAGGCGGTGATGCAATGAAAGTCTCCAAAGACACCATCCGAGATTCAAAGTTTCTTGGGATTGGCGGGCTACTACAGGAGATTCATTCAAGACTTTTCAAAGATAGCCTCACCTTTGACCAAATTGACTCGCAAGGACGTAAGGTTTGTGTGGGGTCGGGAACAGGAAGATGCTTTTGAGGAGTTAAAGGCAAGATTAACTCAAGCTCCTGTTTTGACATTACCCGAAGGAAGTGAAGACTTAGTGGTGTATTCGGATGCCTCCTATTCGGGACTGGGTTGTGTGTTAATGCAACGTGGGAGAGTAATAGCCTACGCGTCCCGACAGCTAAAAACCCATAAAGTCAGTTATCCCACGCATGATTCGGAGCTCGCAGCTGTGGTCTTCGCCTTAAAGATTTGGAGGCATTACCTGTACGAGGTGAAATGCACAATCTTCACGGACCACAAGAGCCTAAAGTATTTCTTTGAGCAGAAAGATCTCAACATGAGGCAGAGGAGGTAGTTAGAGTTGATTAAGGATTATGATTGTGAAATCCACTACCATCCGGGTAAAGCCAATATAGTGGCTGATGCCCTTAGCCGAAAGGAGAGACCCAAGCCAATAAGGGTGAAAGCCTATCAATTAGTGATGACCACAGACGTGATGACGCAGGTTAAGGAATTTCAGGATGAGGCATTGAAAGAAGATCGCCTTAACTCTAAAAGGATGAGAGGTCTAGTCGCAGAGTTAGGAGAAAACACTCGCGGAGTTAGAACCCGCTTCAGGCGGATGTGAATTCCCAGTTATAGAGACTTACGGGGGCGGATCATGGATGAAGCTCATAAGACTCGATACTCCATTCATCCTGGCGCTATCAAGATGTACCAAGATATGAAGAACGATTACTGGTGGCCGGGAATGAAGCGCGATGTAGTGGAGTATGTGAGTAAGTGCCTTACTTGCTTACAAGTGAAGGCAGAGCATCAAAAGCCATACGGGAAGATCCAACCGTTGGATATACCCGAGTGGAATTAGGAGCACATCACCATGGACTTCATTACGAAGCTACCTCGTACGGCGAGGGGGTACGATACCATATGAGTGATAGTTGATCGTCTGACAAAGAGTGCTCACTTCTTGCCAATCCGCGAGACATATTCATCCGAGAGGTTGGCGGATCTATTCATTAAAGAGATTGTAGCTTGTCATGGTGGCCTGTGTCTATCATGTTGGACCGTGACACCCGGTTCACATCGAAGTTTTGGAAGAGATTCCATGATGCGATGGTGACGAGGCTACACATCAGCACAGCTTACTATCCTCAGAAAGATGGTCAGTCTGAGAGGACAATCAGACGCTCGAGGACACGCTTCGAGCATGTGTGATCGACTTCGGAGGAAGTTGGGATGATCATCTACCGTTAGCATAGTTCTCATACAACAACAGCTATCATGCCAACATTGGCATGGCACCGTATGAGATGCTATATGGTAGGAGGTGTAGAACGCCCGTGTGTTGGGGAGACATTGGGCAGAAAGAGCTGGGAAGCATGGAGGTAATCGAGGCTACGACTGAGAAGCTAGAAAAGATCAAAGCCTTTATGAAGGCAACCAAGGATAGACAGAAGTCGTATGCCGATAAGAGGCGTAGACCGATCGAGTTCAACGTGGGTGATAAAGTCATGTTAAAGGTCTCGCCCTGGAAGGGGATCATCCGGTTCCAGAAGAGGGGCAAGCTGAGTCCGAGATACATAGGGCCTTTCTGAATCATTGCATGAGTAGGGGAGGTAGCCTATCGACTAGAATTGCCTGATGAGTTAAGTGGAATTCACCCTACGTTCCATGTATCTCATCTGAGAAAATGCTTAGCCGACGAAGATATGATTGTGCCACTGGAGGATATCTAAGTGGATGAAAGGCTCAACTATGGAGCAACCAGTGGCCATTATAGACAGGAAGGAGAAGAGATTAAGAAATAAAGTGGTTCCACTCGTACGTGTGCAGTAGAAACACCGAAAGGGTTCTGAGTCTACGTGAGAGACTGAAGAAGAAATGAGATAGCATTACCCACTGTTATTCGAGGAGTGACAGGTTTCGGGGACGAAACCTCTTTAAGGGGGTTAGACTTGTAACACCCGAAATCTTATCAAAATAAAAGAAAATGAAAGTATCTAGAAAGAATGGAGAAGGAACCAAAGTTGAGGGGTGTTAAGTGTAAATGGTACAAAAGTCAAAAGATCACTTTTTAAAAGGCATGGTCGCCCATTCTTCCTGCTGCTGCTGTTGTTCGACAAAGCAAAGGAAGAAAAGAAGCTGAATTCGGTTTCTCTCGGTTTCAAGGAGAAGAAGAGGCTGATTCTCGCTTGTGGTGAGTGTTCTTTGTATTTTTGGTTCGGTTTGTGGGGTTTTCGACCTTAGGACCGATTTATATGAGTTTTATGTGTTCGGTTGTTTGTTTTTGCTTGTTCTAGGTGTTTGAACTCTTGTATGAGCAAGTTTGGAGGAGTTTTGCTTGTTTGCTGCACTAGGTGAGTTCTAGACCCCGGTTTTTATGTGTTTTAAACTTCTTGGGGCTGAAAATACATGTTTAAAAGGTTTTGCAGCTGTTTTATGTTTTACCGTATGTATATGGGTGATTATGTTTGTGCTTTATGGTGGTTTATATGTTGTTGATGCTTAGGATGTTGAGTATAAGCTTCGAACATATGGATAAGCATGATTGATTAGGAATTGTTGGTGTTTTCGTGATTGTATGCCTGCTCTAGATGTTAAGCATGTTAGATCTATGATAAGGATGTGTTAGATCGAGGATTGGGGACTGAATAATTGCATAAGTGCATTTGCAGGTTAGTTAGTTCATCCGCATCTAAGAGCTAAACATACACTTAAAAAAAACAAAGGTACTTTGCTCATGCGCATTTGTTGTATGTTCATCAGCATTTGTAGTTGCTCATGCGTCCAAGTTTTCTTCCGCATTTCTTTTGTTCATGCGCATTTGCTACAGTGTTCATGCGCATTTGCTTTAGTCACTCGCATTTGTTCTACCAGCATTTAGTTGGACACTTGGAATAATCTTTGGACTTCCATCCGCATTAGTATTTGTTCTTCCGCATTAGTATTTATTCGTCCGCATTGGTATTTGTTCATTCGTATTAGTTATTGTTCATCCACATTTGTCTAAGGACTTAGGATTTTTCTGAAGCTTGGGAAGTAGAATGTACGGGTAAGTTCTGGAATGTTTTGCTGGTTCTTGTCTGTTGTGGTGATGCATGTTGTGGGCTGTTGTTGATGCTTTATACTATGTATAATGTGACTTTACGAGGTGTGTTTATATTCGTATGCGTAAAGTATTATCGTAAAGAAAGTGAAAGATTAATGTTAATTAAGAAGTGGAACATAAGAAATGAATGAAAAGTCTTGCAAGCAAATAATGAAGGAGGTTCACAACTCATTGAGAGTTGTTAGCTCAACTATGTGTACAATAGCGTGCGATCTTGGCTAACCCACGAGGGTTCACACACAGGGGGATCAGTCTTGGTGATTGATCCATACGTACGAAACGTGGTCCTTGTCACTTAACCCCGAGAATGAGGTGGCTTTGTGCCCAACGATGGGGGTAAAGTTATGACAGGATCTAGAAATAGTGAAAGATAATGAAAATGTACGAAACTAATGAATACGTGAGTTAATGAAAGATAATGAAGTTTATACCTTGATGTATGTATGATGAATGCTCACGTGCGAAAGTAAAGGAAGTATTTTATTAAAAAGGATATTTTCATATATAAATCCTACAAGGTATTTTAAACGTTTTAAAACTAGAACTCACTCAGCAACGCTGACTTTTATGCATTTTTAGTTGGCAGGTGAATGTTGCTGAGGGTGGCACGCGGGGGAAGCTACTCATCGGAGCAAGACTGGCATCCATTTATCTTTAATAATATTGTTGTTTTGTAATGCAATTAACAGAGTCTTTTATAATTTAAATACAATGATGTATTGCTTAGCAACAGTATTTATTAATGAAGTGAATGACTTTTGATATTAATTCCGCTGCACTGGTTTATGAACTATAAAATGTTATATATATATTTGATTGACCAACTGTGAGGTCTCCGGGAACGGGGCCTTAAAATGGTGGTGCAGGTGGACGGTGGGTGGTGGTGGATGGTGGTGCAGATGGACGGTGGGTGGTGGTGGACGGTGGTCGTGGACGATGGTGGTGGTGTTGGATAGTGGGTGGTGGGTGTTTAACCTACTGCAGACCTTAGAAGATCTTAGAAGTGGATGGGCTAAATCTGCATCAAGAAGAGCTCGCGCAGATGTTTTTTAATGAAACGTATTCGAAAAAACAAACAGTCTACATATGGCAATGTGTGTGCGTGGTCTACAAGGTATAGACAGAAGAGCCTGCGCAGATCTGTTCTAGAAAACAAACACCACCATAGATAATTTAGTTTAGGTTTTTATAAAGTTGCTTTTATTAATTGTTTTCACCTAGTTTATGTATATGAAAGAATATATGTGTGGGTTATCAAAATACATAACGTGTGTATGTATAAATATGTCTCCATACTTAAAAGAATTAAACAACATAATATAAATCCATATTGTGTACTAGTAATTAAACTATTATGCTCCCATACAAGACAAATGGCTTTAAAGAATTATGAACACAATCAAATTACTTATAAAAATTTAAACCCTCAATTCAAGTCAGGTTTAGTTCTTTATTTCCAAAAGGTTCGTTCGTAAAATTTGGTCAAACCTTTTTATTAGAAACTAACGTTTAATTGGATCTTCGTTTTTTAAATTTTTTAATAGTGACTCTGATACCACTATTAGTATTTTGTGATAGGCTTTAGCAAAGATCAAAGAAGTGACAGTTTTAAAATATAAAACCAAGAAACCTTTTTCACTAGTGATCCAAATGCAAGACTGAAGAAAACCCGTTTCACAATCATAGCATATTTGCCTCAATTGGCTAATGAAGATGACAACTTAAAAGTGCACAAACCATGATGACATAGATCTGGCTTCTAGATCAATCTTGCAATTCTTAATGTGACTGGACAACACATCTGCGCTTTGATTTACTTGCGATCAGAACATAATAAACAAGCAACTCCTAAGATTTGTTTGAAGTCAACTAACACAAGAGGAAAGGGTGCTGTTAAAAAAAAAAAAAAAAGAAAGAGGAAGGGGGACGTGGCGGTCGATTTTAGTGTGGCATGGGGAGAGTTGTGATTTTAATTTCTATCAAAATATTTGAAAACTCTTTTAAAACAACTTACTTTAAAACCCTGATGAGACCTCTTATTTAAAGGTGAACAATTCTTAATAAGGATTTTAATGGAAAATTACAATCCATTATTTAAGTGATACATTTAATTCGAATTAAACATCAAACAATATAACTTTTGCAAGATGTGTATATAGTAAGTTATTATTATCACTCTTTTCTTTTATGCTTATTCTTACTCTCCCACTTTTTACGGTTTTTCGTTTATAACTTTCTATTATGGTCTTGTCCTCGGGAGTTCTCACTGTTAAGTTTACCCTTCATAACATATGTCTTAAACTAATTTTCACTCAACTTCATAGTTTAAACGTTTAAAATATTCTAAAATAAACATGAAATTTAAAAATTGTTTTAATACGTTAACTTTGAAAACTATGATGCTAGTCCTTATTTAACCTGGTATTCTCCAACTCACGCAATCCAGAACCCTTAACTTTACTTTGTTTACGGACAAATATACTAAAAATTCAGTATCGTTGAGTGAGTTCTAGTTTTTTTTTGAAATATGAATAAACATGCTCTAATATTCATAGATTACATGAGCAATAATAACAATAATACTTAAACAATCTGTGACATATCATAACCATACCATAATGTAACCAGATGAGACATCACCTAGGCTACATGCTTGTACTAGCACAAGACTATAGTGACGTGGTTGTATAAAAGAAAAGCAATCTAGTGGCATGCTTATACAAGGCAAAACTCTTATGACATGCTTACATAAAACAATACTCTAATGACATGCTTGTACAAGCAAGACTCTAATGACATGCTTGCACGGCACAAGACTATAGTTACAAGGCAAGACTCAAGTGGCAAGACTGTGGTATTGTAGAGTTTAGTCTTGGCCATGTTGATCGGAAAAAAGGGGAGATGGGGAGGGGGAGGGGTATGGTGTGTAGGGTTGAGTGTGTTCGTTTATTAGTTAGCTATCTAGTTGTTTACTTAGTTTAGTTTTTGTTTTAATAAAAGTTGTTTTTATAAATTTTCACCAAGTTAATGTATATGAAAGAATATACGTGCAAGTTATCAAAATACATAAGGTGTGTATGTATAAATAAGTATTCATACATAATAGAATTAAAAAACATAATATAAATCCATATTGTGTACCAACAATTAAAAGATTATGTACCAATAATTAAAAGATTATGTACCCATACATACATTTTAAAGTCCAATTAAAAGAACGATATATACTATGATTTAAATCAAATCAAGGGTAATTAGATCCTTACAAGACTTGATATTTGAGAATAACGTGTTATGTATTACCAATGTTTGTTATAGTTTCGTATAAATATGAAGAATTTTCATAATTGACATGCACAACATGTGATGACCTAGTTTATATTTAACTAAGTCCCAATGATAGAACATGGTCTAATAACACATTTAAATGCATGATAGAACGTAACATGAAATTATGCCTCACATTATATTTGGTTTCTAATGAGCAAATCAATAACGACCAAAGTCACCTCATGTAGCGCAAGGAAATAACAATCAAACTCCCACCACGTAACACACGAAAAAAGCTGGTTACAATTACAAGGAAAAGAAAACTAATATAATCCTACATGAGAATTAAAATTAAAATTGCAAAGATCGGCATCGTTAATACCTGGTCCGTCTCATATAACCTCTATATCCAGAACTATCATTGCCGTTATGGTCGTTATCACCACCATCATATCTATTAAAGTCGCCATCATCGTCGACATCACAGTTCAAGTAATTGAACCCGTATTGGCCGTAATACTTAGACACTTCATCACCATAGTACTTAGAATCATCACCGTTGTAATAGTTAGAACCCTTGAAGCTAAAAATAGTTATTGTCCCAGATCGACATCGTTAACATTATGTTTTAATCAATTAAATAGAGAAATTGATATATAATTGATTGAGAAATATTACGCTATCTCAAATAATTTAATAACTATAAAAATACGCGCTGATCGAGGATAATAAATCGTGTCTTAAAATAAAATTAAGTCACCTTTTAATGTATATAAAACAAAATGAGCCATAATGCGCAATACAACAGCTTTAAAGTTAATGAAAAGAACTTAAAGTTCTTCACATGCCCTAATATAGTTGGTCGTATATATCTTCTAACGGCTAGTGAGACTACGTCCTGCAACCTTTGTCTGTCGACTACAAAGAATAAATCACGTAAAGAGCCTTATGGGTTGTAATCCAGACGTTTGTATGATACTTTTATATGTATTTATAACATGCCCCAAATATGTACTCTACAAATTCAATTGATTAATAGAAAAGGAAGAATTTATATATATCCCTCTAAATTTGTTAAATATCACATATATCCAAACAAATCTTTAAATATCAAATATATCCCTTCCTAATTTATAAAATATCATATATATCCATTTTAATATAATACCTCCCAAATTTTACCCTTAATTATTAAAATATCAAATATATCACTCTTTAATAATTAAAATATTATATCTACTCATTTTAATATATTTATTAATAACTTTGTTTGTAAACATTAATCATTTCCCTTTAACTTATTATCGCCACTAAGATATGAGGACATTGTAATGCTAAAAAGAATTTTACGATAAGTTACGAAATGGATTAAGGCTTCGAATTATATTGAACAATACTAAATGTCAATTTACAACATGCTTAGTTGTTTCACCAATATATGTTTTCAATTACATGTCTAGTAAAGATCCTTAAAAATGTTAAAATAGTAAAATTAAATGACAAAAAGTAATCATAAAATATGCAAATAACAATTATTAAAGTTGATAAATAACATATTTCAAAATAAAAGTAACCCATTAGTTTATAAAAGAAACCGTCTTTAACTCCCTTAGCTATTTTGAAGAGTTTTTTTTATACTTTTTCTTCTTCCTCTTTTACTAGTTGATGATTCATGTTGGTTATAACCTTGAGATGCTGAATTCTTACATGTTTTTTTATGATGTTCGTACTCACCACAACGTGGACATTTATGTCTTCTTTTAGACTCATCATGTGCTAAGATTCTATTCTTTTTTGGTCTTCCAGGGGAAGTTTAATAACTGGTGGGTATATCTTCTCTCCTATATCTATGTGCACCCATTGATCCTTTGCCGGCATCGGAGCAACTTTCAAAGCATAAGCCGTTTTAATTTTCTCGATGGTGAAATATGAATAAACATATTTGTCCCAGTTTACATCCCTTGTAAAGGCAATGACAGCCGTTGCTGTATACATAAAAGACCTTTAACTTGCCAAACCCGACAAGTGTATTTTCGCTCATCAAGTAAGACCTCCTAACATTTTCCCATGTATTTAACTTCAGCTCGATTTTCACCACTTCAAAAACTTCATATCCACCCAAATTCTACACACAACAAAAAAATATTAGCATTTGATTCAAATTTTAAATGTATGCAAAAATTAAAACATTAAAACTTGCCTTAGAATTTTTGTTAAGATAACTCTTAGTAATAGGTGCCAACGTGCCCTTCCATTTTTGTAGAATCCTTCTTTTCTTTTCAAATCGTACCATAATTTTGTTTCTAATAGAATCAAGAAGATCAAGTAAGGGTTGATAACGCACCTCACCTATCCAAGAATGGACTGCTTCTGAAATATTATTAGTAATGTAATCACATTTGGATGTTTTCCGAACTTGCAACGACTCCATATCTTATTATGATTTTCACTAAGATACGTAAATGCATCTTTACATACTTCAGCAATTTCATTTAATAATCTTTCATGCTCGCAGACGACAGACATAGCTATGTCCTTGCAGCTCGCCATAAATTTTTGCTAAAAAACTCACCACGATAATGTTTTTTGAAATTGCTATATAAGTGCCTAACGCACTCTCTATGTTCGGCACTAGGATAAACTTGTGTGATTACATGTTCTAAACTTTTTTGCATATCTGATGAGATAACAAGACCATTAGGCATAATGATTGCTCTCTTAAGTAATTCAAGAAACCATATCCATAAACTTTTATTCTCTGATTCAAGTACACCATAGGCTACTGGAAAAATAAAATTATTACCATCAACACTTGTGGCAGCGACTAGTACCCCGTTGAACTTTCCTTTCAGGTGACAAGCATCAAGAGCAATGTAAGGGCGACAACCATCAAGAAACCACTTAGAGCAAGCTATTAGTGAAATAAAAAAACGTAAAAATGGTTTCTTGTTACCATTCGTCTCATAGTCAATATCAACAATACTTCCTAGATTTCTAATTAGTAGTTTCTCTTTGAAATCATTTATCCTCATGAATGAGTCTTCCCACTTGCCATACATAACACTATAAGCTTGTTCTTTCCCCCTAAAAACTTTAAGATACGATCCATCAACGTTGTAGTTTTTCATAATCCACTTCCTGAGATGTGTAACAGAGACATCCCCATTTGATTTTAACTTGTCAAAACTACACTAGCAATCCACCCATGAGTTGCAAGCTTATTACCACCCGTGTTGCTTCGAGTGCAAGCATTGCTTCTACGAATGTCTTAACCTACACAAAATTTATATCACATGTAACATATTAACATAAACTATTAACAAAACTATTAGAAAATAATCTTAATTAAACTATAAACTTACTTGGAATGTGACACCATCTTGTGTGATAGAAGCATGAATTCTTCAATTGCACTCGAGGTGTGCACACCTTGCTGTGAATCGTTGTAGGTCACTTTTCTCGATTAAGTATTCGAATTCATTTACGAGTGCATAATGATTGATCGCTCTTCTAAACTCCATCACATTTTGAAACTTAGAGTTTAATTTTATGGTTGGACTTTTCTTTATATGTGAACAGGTATTCTCTTCGTAATTTCATGTTTGAACTTCATTATCAGTACTATAATGGCTATGATAACTTTCATCACTTAAATAATATTTCTATTCTTCCTTACCATGTGGTTCTTCAATAACTTCATCTTGAACCCTGCATAAGATATTTATTTTTTTAAATTATTAATGGTGTGCAAGATATTAAATTCACATCCAAATTGAAACGTTTATACCTATTTTGATGAGAATTGATGTCATTATTTTTATTTGTCGTCACATAAATAGTTAACTCTTTCTCCATCTCATACATACTAAGCATCAAGTGGAAATTTTCATTAGAATCAAGCTTTATAAATATTTGCTCCAAGGCGTGTTTGTCAAGAAAACATGTTGAGAAAATAAGATCCCTATCCGGCGGATAATGTTTTGTAACCTCTTCAAACAACATCTTTCATTTGTATGTAAATGTGTTGATGTAAATACTTTTTTGAAAGCCAAAGCAATATCGTTTCCTGGAAGAATTCTTAACTAACCGAAAATAGCCTCTGTACTTTAGTTTTAGACGATGCCTGCAAAAATATTTGTTTAAACTTAGTACTTTATGTACAATAATTAAGGTTCATACAAACATCAAAACATAGACAATGAAAATCATTTACGTACCCAAGTATGGGTGATTGAGCCATAAACTTCCACGTTGGTGTTAAAGAGTTATTTTCAACCTCATCCATATGATAGAACAAAAAAAACAATGAATCAGATGATGATGTTAAATTCAACTAATAAAAATTTAACAAAAATAAAACAATAAACGAAATAAAAAACACAAAACAGGATCAAGAAAAAAATCTTATTCTTTTCATGAACATTCTAAATATGAATTAAAATTAGAAGCATCGAAAGTTGTGATTGCTTACTAATACAAACCTACTATGTTTTTACCTAAAATTAATTAAAATAATTAATGTTTTCATAACAATTAAACATTAAACGACGATTGTTTCTCAATTATTTAAGGGTGTGGATATACAGACATCCAAAAATTATAAATCAACATCCCAAATTTCTATACGTGTCATATAGCCCCATACGCATCGTATATGGGGGTCGTATAGCCCGGGCGTATAACCCCTCTGACAGCCCCCTAAATTTTTCCTCGTAGTCAGTGTCGAAATTTGCTATGCGCGTCGTATGGCCCTATATGTGTCGTATATGAGGTCGTATAGGGCTATATGGGGCGTATAGCCCTCTGACAGGCCCCCCCCTTGAATTTTCCTCGTTTTCAGTGTTTTCGACCTTATACGCCGCGTACGGACCCATACGGGGCGTATAAAGGATGTCGATTTATCTAAGTGGGTGTCTCTATATTAGGACCCATCGGCATTAATGGCTTTGTTTTACTCAATAAACATTAAATCAACATTAATGATTTTGTTTTACTCGATAAACATATAATCTGTCACTAATAATTTTGTTTTTACTCGATAAACACTTAATTGACATCAATAATTTTGTTTACTCAAAAATAAGAATCATTAGGGTATGAGAAATTAAAACATAACTCACCTACATATGGAATTAAATGGAACAAGTGTCGTAAATGAAATGGAAGAAACTACACCAGCTAATAAATTATATATGAATGGCTGGCCATGGTAGGGTTAGATTGAATAGAGATGAAGTGCCGATTATAATAGGGTTTAATGAATCCTTAAGGGTTAAAGATAATTTTTATTAGTTTATTTAAAAGGGTAAACTTGTCATTAAATTAAAGTTTATAAAAGAATGATATATTTGATATTAAAAATTTTATTTGGATATATATAATACTAGTTTTAGTTACCCGTGTATTACACGGAAGGTGGAGAGTTAATTATTAAATAACATAAAAGCATAAATAAAACCAAGTGTGTTATATATTAAATAAAATATAACAACTTTCGATTATAAGATTACAAATGAGTAAAAACATCCTTATAAACTACATTTCTAATAACATTATTAGGTTTGCTCTTCTTATCTAAAACTAAGAGTTTCAATCAATTTTTACTCTTAACTTGTGACAATACGACATAAGCTGACCATGCGTAAAAATATGCTCTTTTAAGTACAAACTGACTCTTAACAAAGATTGACCTTAACTTTTGTTTAT